>JAVJIF010013186.1:0-94243 GCA_038442645.1 Agave tequilana
GTCGTGGGCGACCAGGGGGCCCACCTGGGCCCCCTGTGCGTGAGCTGTCACCACCCTCTTTCTCTCCCTATCTCTTGTGAGTGGCCGGCGCCACTCCCCCCTGCCGTGGTCGGCGCCGCCCAGCGCCGCCACCTTGCGGCCAGGCCGAGCGCCCCCAGAGGGGCGCTGTGCGTGAGCAAGGGGGCAACAGCCCCCCTGAACACTCTCTCTCTCTCTCTCTCTCTCTCTCTCTCCTGAACTCTCTTTCTCTCTCTTCCTGTACCTCTCTCTCTCTCTCCTGAATTCTCTTCTCTCTCTCTCATCATCTCTTTCTCTCTAGTCTCTCTCTAACTCCCTCTTTCTCTCTCTAGAATCTCTTTCTCTCTAGATCTCTCTTTCTCTCTCTAGGTTTCTCTCTCTTTCTCTCTCTAACTCTTTCTCTCTCCTCTTCACTTTCTCTCTTTAAAAATATTTATATATTATTATATTTTATGGCGCGTGCGCGAGTTCCATGGATTTCGGACTTTTCGGCATTTTCGGTGATTTAGGCGAGTGTCCTCGCCTCCATTTGGGTTTCCCCGCTTTGTCGGGTCGACATGTATTCTATTCCATGTTTAAATGATTTCGTATTGGGCTGGTCCCTGTATTGGTGTATGGCCGAGTGCCAATGACTGGACATGTATTGCTCTGTGACGAATGCTTGTATTAGGGTAGTTTAATTCTTGTACATATATCATGCCTGTGATGTATTTTACTGCTTTATACCATGCGTGGCCGACCCTTCGTGGTCGTTGAACTCTGGTTTTCTGCCCACTCTTGGGATGGCTGTAGCCACCGAGAGTTCGCTTAAACCCCGAGTGTTCTTGGTCCCTCAGCCTTCAGCCTCCGGTCTCTCATTATCTCGTAAGGGAAGTGATTGGGACCGTCAGGTCTCTCCGTCCTTCAGCCTCCGGTCTCTCACTATCTCGAAAGGGAAGTGATTGGGACCGTCAGGTCTCTCAGCCCTTCAGCCTCCGGTCTCTCACTATCTCGAAAGGGAAGTGAGTTGAGACCGTCAGGTTTCTCAGCCTCCGGTCTCTCACTATCTCGAAAGAGAAGTGAGTTGAGACCGTCAGGTCTCTCAGCTCCGCCTGGTTATCATGATCAGCGTTCAGCGCTTTACCACTAGATTCGTTTAGGCGAGATGCTGTCGGATTTTCTACTCGCACTTTAAGTCGAGTTGTCCCGGTAACCTTGCCAGACGCTCCAGTGTTAAATACTGTTTGCTGTCTGTGCCTCCAGCTTGCTCAGCTCCGCTTGGTTATGCTCAGCTACTACTCTATCACATGCTATGTATTTACCTGACATGTTAACACTTGACATGCTTTACTTAGTACCTGTCAATTGCATGCTAATACCTTACACCAGTCTATCTCACTTGTCAAATGATATGTTATCACAAGACCTGCTACTACTTGGCAAGACCCTTGTTATGACATGACTTGCCACCGGACTAATATCAATCTCTTGACATGATTGGTCTCCTGCCAAATATCATCCTCCTGTCATGCTATCACTTGACACTGGGCATGATATACTTAACTCTCATGATTATCACGATAACGGGAATGATGACCTGACATCTTGCTTACAAACTTGATATACTTACAGTACAAACTGTACACCTGAATACATGTATTCCTGATATTCCTGACTTGTTCTTGCTCATTCCCGGAATCTGATAATCATCTAATAAACCGTAAAATGAGACAACTTGCATCGGGTCGGGGGAATTTGCGGCTATCAATATATGTTCGTGTTTACAGTGGTACTAGGCATGTTGTGCAACTAAAACTTCCAGTCTGACCTGTGGGCCTCCAGGCGACCGAGGGGAGTGCTGGCTCCCTCCTTCTTGGTACCATCTTGATAAGGGCATCCTATAAGACCCTCCTGATCGCCTTGCGGCAGGTTCCGTCCACCAAGCAACGAAACAATCCTGGGCCGTGGTCCCGGTATGTACGGGACCCACTGTAAACATTGTTCGTTGATACCCCCGTTGGTTTCCAATAACAACCTTGCTTACTCGGATGTGGATATATGTGTGCTGGGACGCTAGTTTCACATATCTAGACATCAGGGTAAGACGAGTATAATAATAATATAAAAATGCCAACCATGGTCCGTTGTATGCTTTACCGAGCTTGCTTCCATCGAGTTTTACATCGGATTTCCGGTTTTATGATTATTATCATATTAACTACTCATACCCTGTTTTATTAACCATGTTCCATTCCATCAGTCTACTGCTCCATCTTATCATTCCTTGAGTACTTCCTGCTTGATATCACTTGTTATACATCTACCTGCTTATACATGCCTATGGTTACGACACGGCTTTCAATGCAAGATTATGATTCGGTTTTATCGATACACATGTGCTTATATTTGCACGCCATCTGGCTTTTGCCTCACCACTCGCCTGGGGAGTTCTGACTCCTCTGGATTCTCATGTCCAGGTCTCGGAGATTGGAGCATGTCAGAGCTTGGAACTTGTAGAGTCCCGGTTGCTGATCAGAGTGGCGCAGCGGTAGTGTGGATCTCCAGCGGACCATCCGAAGCTCTATCCTTCCAGGCCCCCCGGTGTGCCTCTCGAGTTTTCCTTTTGTAAACTTGTGAGTGCCTTTTGTACTGTTCATGCTTATACATCCCTTGTATTCTCGCATTTGCGCCTATCGGTGATGTAATATTATTGTAATATTTGTCACCTCTGGTGATAACTTTGTAATTGTACTCATATGTTGGAATGTATAATGCACCTTTGCTTCCGTACTCTGATTCTTGCCTGTACTGATGCTTAGCGTATATACGTGAGGGTATTTCTGACCTGCGTATATACGTCGCAGTAACGTCTCCGTACCCGCAGGATCGGGGCGTTACAAAAGATATGGTTAGGAGTATGATAGTGATTGAGGTAGGACCTGCACACAAAATACAGTATTTCAAATTTAAGATTAAAGAGTGCAAGTTACTCAATTCTACCGCAATAGCAAGTGGCTATGCGGGTCGTGGAGGGACTAGCGATGAAAGGTTTTTAGTAAGTTCTCTTTAAGCTACAAAGTATGGTTAAAGTTCTTCTTTCGTTCTTTAAAAGAAAAATGAAAAAAAAATTATAGTTAAGTTAGGCAGAAAGTGAGAGATTGGGAAGATGGAGAAACCAGATTTGGATATGTACAAAGAAATAGAAAAGGAATGATAAAAGAAGTGGGTGTTGTTGGTGTTGTGATCTAAATTAAAGAAATAAAAGAAAAGAAAAGATTAAGGAAATACTTACCTCCTTTGGTTGATGACTTACCTGGAACCCTTGCATGTTCTACCTTACTTCGGAGGCGTTCAACGCATAAGCCATAAGATCGAGCTCAGCCCCCATTCGCATTACATCATCAAGACGAACAAAAATGAAATGATACGGAGTCTTGAGAGGAGAACATCATCATGAATATCGTTGGCACTCACACAAACATTATTATACTGATCTTCTAGATTCACTTGAATGCTCATCATAATCAAAAGAAGAAAAATAGAAAGAAGAAGAAGGAACAAAAGTAAAGACAACATAAAACAAAAGTTACCTTTTATTGCTTGCAGAAACGATGGAAGAAAGGAGGAGGTACATCGATGTCACTCTCACCATAAGCCTCTCTCTCTTACTTACATGAATCTCCGTCTAAACTATACTTATAAAGAAATAAAAATTACATGAAAAAGAAAAATAAACCTACACTACAAAGAATGAAAACTGGACTAAATCCTATCTCTGCATGGTCGTCCACTTTGCCTTTGAGATTGCAGGTATTTATAGAAGAAATGTAGAGGTTAGAGGAGGATGAAAATAGGAAAGCTGACTATTTCTGAATTCAAATCCTCCCATTATCTTCAAACTTGATTTGATGTAGATATTCAGTTCTGATCTACAATTTGTTGGCGTGTTGATTGCTGAATATCACTTATTAAATGATAGAATTAGAAATAGTGATCAACATAAGAGTTGTAGCCTTGTAAGTCTACTTTCTAGCTCATCTTGAATCATTAGATTTGAGATTTGGGAGTGAAAGTTATGATTCAAATACTAAAATATATCCAGTCAGAATCTGAGTCAAACTTGCTTCATCTCATCCATTGATCTTCTCTCTATCCATTTATCTCTCTGTATTTGATATTATCCTCGGTTGATCTTTAGCTAACCAAAATGAATTTATAGAATTCTAAATTTTATCGATTTCCATTTGGTATTATCTTTGTGATTTACTCTGATCTTTAGCTGAACATTTGCCCCAATCCTTGATTTGTTCTAACTAGATCTGGGATCATCCTCAGCTAACCAAATAGATCCCGTTAAATCTAATTTTAACTGGTATTTATTTAGTTTAATCCTCTTTCTCTTCATTATTATGTTCTGCAAAATAGATATTTAAGATAAGAAAATTAGCAGATTTATTACACGATAAATGTAAGAGTGTAATGAAAAGAATACAAAATATATGTACGATCAAATAGCTCACACTATTCTTCCAGAGTCATTATGGAGTGTAGGCTTAAAGACGGTTGTCACCTCCTTAATAGAGTACCTAGCAAAATAGTAACTAAAATCCCATATGAGTTATGGACTGGGAAATCTTCTAGTATTAGCATCTACATGTTTTGGGTTGTCCAGCGGAAGCTCGACCATATATACCATATGAGAAGAAGCTAGACTTAAGAATAGTTGGTTGTTTATTCGTAAGATATTTGATTGAAACGGAAAAATAGTAAAGAAGAGTTAGAAAATCTTAGTCTCATTTCAAGGTAACCGCGTAGCAAGCGCTAGGCGGGTCGATCCACACGGAAGGATGCGATGGAAGCTTTTCGGAACGATCTTCTCTGTTTGGCTTGGAAAAGAAAAAGAGATATTGATTGTGAGAATTAGATTTAATCAAGCAAAAGAATTATAGTTTACTAATCATCTACCACAACTAAAGTATTAGTCTCAAAGAATGAACATCATATTGAAGAAAGAATTACCTACCCAAGGTTTTGATTGAGAACCAAGTAAGGTGAATAAAGATATTGTAAACCCTAATTAGTTCGCACTAATAAAAAAGTATAGTTCATCTTAATTTCAAAGAATAGCATAAGAAAAGTTCACTTAAAATTATGCTATCAAAGTAGTTAAATATGAACCATGAATGACCATTTGAAAATTGCTACTTAAATTAGTTAAACTAAATTATTGATTCACCTTCAAGACACAAATTTTAATCCTAGGGTTTCTAACAAGCATAGACGTCAATCAGTTCATCTTTAAAACTAAACTAGGGTTGATTGAGAGATTAGCAAACTATAATTTTAATTAGTTATTCATATTTTTATTTTTATTTTCAATTTTTCTTTTGAATAAGAAAGTTGCATGATAACGAAAAGAAGAAAAATAAATAATCAAAGCAGAAAACTGAATTGAATTGCAAAGAATAAAAAGATTGAAGAATCTTTTTATTGGATGTCACTGACCAATTATAAAGCTCCTCTACTTCTTCCACAATCTTCTTCTCCAAATAACAAAAATGAAAAATACAAGAAAATTTGGAAGAAGAAAAAGATCTAAAGAAACCCTAAGCTTCAGCTCTCAGATCCCCCCTCTTTGTTGCTCTGCAGGGGTATTTATAGGAGACATAAGACTTAGAGTCTCAGTACAACTCTTCCACAAAACCGCGTTGCTAGATTCATCTTAACGGCCGCGGGAACGCGGCTATAGCCGCGTTTCTACGGCAATAGCGTGGCCAATGGCAACGTGCTTTCTTGAGTGGCCTCCTTTGGTCCGTTCATCTGGGCGCCTCCTTCTGAATTCTACATTCATAGCCTCTATCTTGAGAACTCGGGATAACTTGGGAAGCAAGTTATCAAAAATCCGAATTTGAAAAAGATTTGTTCCCTTATCTTTATCTTTTCCCCTTTATCTTTTTTTTGTATTACAAGCAACAAGGTTTAAGTAGAAGTCATCTCTGTTTTAGGATGAGGATCATCTTATCCTTTTCCTCCTCTTTAGCAATTAGGAATTCTATTTTATCCTTCCTCTTCCTCCCCTAGATTTTAAATTAATAATTTAAAATCTAAGTTTAGATTAGGTTAGATAAGATAGAAGCTTCTAAATTGCTAAAATAAATTATGCATGTGGGCTTGTCGGATTTTTGGGCTTTACTTGTACTTTATTTCTTTATTCTTTAATTAATCAAGGCCTGCACAATATTAAATAGTAAAACATTAGTAGCAGTGCTTAATAAAAGAATAAATAAGAAAATATGATGGTAAATATGATGACAATATGCACTTTTGACTACCTATCTCACCCCTACACTTATCTTTTTACTCGTCCTCAAGTAAAAAATAAAAAGAAAAAGGAAAATAAAAGAAAAACTAACTTATCCTAACTCACTTTCGTAGGAATCACGATTGCACTTATCACGTGTAACAAGCCGTTAAACCTCTAGGTTACCCCTAGAGGACGAGTGTTGTCTCGTGAGGGTTTTAAATGAATTACACCCACAAAATTCATAAAAAAAAGAAAATGTTAGTGAAAAAATTTATTTTGAAAAAGGAAAGAATATTTGAAATAAATTTGAAGAAACTAAGTAATCTATAACTTTTAGGATTATCATTTTTATTCATCATTGAACTTAGTCTTTATGCAATAATTTGTTTTCAATTTTAGGTAAGAATTAAAATTGAATTTTTATATAGTCTCTTTTGTTACCCGAAGTCATATGCATCATTGTGAATGTGAATCTTTATTAGAGATTCTTTAATTTGGACTCTCATGCCTCTTTATTATTATTATTATTTTCTCTTTTTTTTAAATATGTATAACTCATCTATTTTCTTTTGTATAAGTATCAAGGTTTCTTGAGGCCCTCATACCTAACTAATTGACTATTGATATGTTAGTACATATATAGATAATATTTCTTAATTTTCTTAGGATTTTTAATCCACTCATGTAGCAAGCCTAAAGTCGGTGGCTCCCAAACCTGTCGGTTTAGGGCATTGGGTGAGAAAACACCCTACGGACTTAAGGACTCGAGTGAACTAGGCGACTTTATTTATAAATCACCTTTAGGCGTGAATACTTATGCTTCTTAAAGCACATGTATCCAGCTTAATTAGTGACCTCTATATTTTTTTTTATATATATCAAAAATTTTATAAGACACAAGAGTCTTTGTCTTAGAATCCTAGATGTGAAAGTGTATTAGATATGCACATTTCATTAAGGTAAAAATCAAGACTAATTAATTATTCAAATTTTCCTCCTATGCCAAAAAAAAATCCAACAATTTATTTTATTTTGATCAAGTTTTTAGAAATCATAATCATGATTTTCCTAATTCTTAAGATTAACTTGGATTTCTCAAAAGAAAATATTGCCTCCTTTTTCAACTATATATATATATATATTTATATTATTTTTGTTAAATTAATAACCTAAGGTTAGTGAGTTATGTTAACAGTAACGTACAGTTAGTCAATAATCTATGTAAAATAAATATCTTTTTTTATTATTATATTCTATTATTTTTATTTTATTTTTTATTATTTTGAAATTAAGGTTAGTACCCTACCCCACACTTGTCTCATGCATTGTCCCCAATGTATGCATGTATGTATAAATGCATGAAATGAATGGCAGAGAGGTAGAGTTACCGATACATTAGGTCAAAAAGACCCATGGCTGTGCCTGCTTCCTGTACTGATTCCAAAAATGATTTCAAATGTTGACCATTTACCTTGAATTCATTTCCATTCTTAGGGTCGTATATTTTTATGGCTCCATGTGGAAACACAGTCTTAACAACGAAAGGCCCTGTCCATCTTGATTTCAACTTTCTAGGAAAAGGTGAAGTCTATAGTTATAGAGTAAGACTTTTTGTCCTTGGACAAAAGTTTTCTCATGATGAACTTATCATGAAAAACCTTAATCCTATCTTTCAGAATCTTCGCATTTTCATACGCATCGTTCCTTAATTCCTCAAGTTTAGAAATTTACAATTTTCGAAGTGCACTGGCCTTATCTAGATCAAAATTCAGCTGCTTAATTGCCCATAAGCTCAGTGCTCTAGCTCAACAGGAAGGTGGCAAGCCTTTCCAAAAACTAATCTATAAGTAGACATTCCTAGAATCATTTTAAAGGCAGTCCTATATGCCTATAATGCATCCACCAATTTGGTGGACCAGTCCTTCCTGTTTTGATTCACAATTTTCTCCAAGATAAGCTTAACTTGCCTATTTGAGACTTCTACCTGCCCACTGATTTGAGGATGTAAGGTGTAGATAACTTGTGTGTTATGGAATATTTTCGTATAAGAGCTTCAAAAGTTCTATTGCAAAATGTGTACCATTATCACTAATTATGGCACGAGGGGTTCCAAAGCGTGAAAAGATATTTTCTTTCAAGAACTTGATAACAACTTTGTTATCATTTATTTTGCAAGGGATGACTTCAATCCATTTGGATACGTAATCTACAGCCAATAAGATGTATTGGTGCCCAAATGAATTAGGGAAGGGACCCATAAAATCAATGCCCCAAACATCAAAGAGTTCTACTTCTAGAATTGGGTTTAGGGGCATCATATTACGTTTAGAAATCCTTCCTATCAATTGGCATCTTGTGCAAGTTTTGCAGAAGTCAAATGCATCTTTAAACAAAGTGGGCCAATAGAAGCCACTCTGTAGTACCATTTCGGCTATTTTGCGGGAACCAAGTGTCCACCGCAAGCAAATTCGTGACAAAAGGCTAGAACACTTCTAGTTTCCTCTTCGGGAACACATCTCCTAATTATTTGGTCGCTACAATATTTGAAGAAGTAGGGTCCTCACACATGAAATACCGGACTTGAGACAAGAACGGGTATCTATCCTGTTTTGACCAACTAGATGGTGTTTGATTTGAAACTAAGTAATTAACTATGTTGGCAAACCATAGTTCCGTAGAGATGGCTAAAAGTTGTTCGTCAGGGAAATTATCATTGATGGCAGTTCGTCGGAAGGTGCGTTTGGCACACGAGAGAAATGGTCTGCGATGACATTTTCGACACCCTTTTTATCTCGAATTTCGAGATCAAATTCTTGGAGGAGGAGGATCCAACCAACGAGTCGGGCCTTCGCATCCTTTTTGAGCATTAAGTGTCGAAGTACAGAATGATCGGTGAATATCGTGGTTTTGGTCCCAAGTAGGTATGGGCAGAATTTCTCCAATGCGAACACTACGACGAAGAATTCTTTCTCGGTTGTAGTATAGTTCACTTGGGCATCATTGAGTGTCCAACTCAAATAATAGATCATGTGTTGCTTGTTATTGTTGCGTTGTCCTAAGACAGCGCCTATAGCAAAATCGGACGCTGTTGGCCAATGGCCTTCCACTCTAGTTTTGATGATGATCAACACTCATGTAGTTATGTTTACTAATATTCTTGTGTTTCTAGTTTCAGATCATTAACAGGATATTAGGTTGGTGATTAGCTTCAACAAGATGATTAGAAGCTATTCATGATGATTCCGGTGCCAAAGCTTAAAGATCATACCTTTGCACTTGGAGAATCACGGAGTTTTGGAGCAAGTCTACTTGAAGATGAAGATCGTCAAGAAGACTTAGGTATCTAGTTTAGAGTTTGTATTTTAGATCCATATTTGTAAAGCTTAGTTTAGTTGATATGCTCAAGTGCACAAATCACACACGTTTTATGATTGAGTTTTGGTTTTCATGAATAGTTTATCAAAACAAGTTTAAATTGATATATGTATAGTTGCTTCATTCTATACATGCATGCTTAATTTTTTTAAACAAACTTATTTTGACTATCCTATTCATGTTTTGGAAAATTCTAGTTTGATAAAATACAAGTTTTGTTTTTGATAAAATTGGCAAGACACAAAAATGAATTGATATGATTGATATATGTCTTGAAATTTTTATCACAAGTTTGGTTATCAAAGTAAAATGATAAAACAAGTTTTAGAAAAACATATTTTTAGAAAACAGTTTTTATTGTGATTAAAACTATTTTTTAGATTTACTGTGAATTTATGGGATTTTTATTGAGTGAAAAGACCTATTTTCAAATCCCGTATCTGTGCAGAACTGAGGACTGGCTGACAGGCCAAGTCGGTCGACCGGACCGGTCGACCGCACCATAGGCCAGTCGACCGGGACGGTCGACCGACGTGCACAAGTCTGTGCACGTTTTGGAGTCTCTGGGACGGTCGACCGGGCCGGTCGACCGAGATGAGAGTTCTGCTCTCAGGATGTTTCGGTCGACCGGGCCGGTCGACCGCTATTGCCCAACGGTCACATTTTTGACCGTTGGCGGTCGACCGGCCGGTCGACCGATGCCTGTCAGAGCTGCCAGCTCAGCCTAACGGCTAGTTTTGTATAGGGGCTATATAAACCCCATCTCTTTGGGGATTTTGGCCAAGTTTTTTTAGAGAAAAATTTCCAGTTTTCTGAGGTGTTTAAAAGAGTTTTCAAAAGAGTTTTAAGTGCAAAAACTTCTCATCTTTATTTGTTTTGGGTTTTTGAAAAATCAAAGAAAAATAGGTTTTTAGGATTTTTGCTTAGATCTTCAATTCTATCATATTGCAAGTATTTTCCTAAAGATTTTTCTTTGTTGCTTGTTTCCAAAAACACTTGTTTCCACACTTGAGCTATCTTCTATCCTAAACTATTAGGATCTTGTTTTTGTGGAAAAAGATAAGAGAAAAAGAAGAGAAGTGTTTGAGGTTGTTTGTTGTAAACCTCATAGTTGTAAACACCCTTATATTTGTGAATCCCTCTTCGGTAGAGGTGATCGGGTGATTGTGTTGTGGATCCCTCTTAGGTAGAGGTGATAGTGTTTGGTTGTGAGCCTCTTCGGTAGATGTGTGTGGATTGGTTGTTGTATTGGCTACGGGCCTAACCCCTCGGTTGTGAGGAGGTTATTGTTGAGAGAGGAGTTTGGTACTCCTAGAGTTGTAAGAAATCCTCTTCGGTAGAGGTTCCCTCGGTGGGAGTTGAGATAGTGGAAATCCTACACGGTGGTGTAGGCGGGGATGTAGAGCAAGGTGCTCGAACCTCGAAACAAATCTCGTTGTTTGCGATTGCTCCCATTGTCTCTCTAACTCTCTCTCATTTACTTTGTGCAAAGCATCATACTTCATATCATATCATATTTTCTTGTGTTGAGCATAATTCATATTGCCATATCATATATTGCTTGTGTTGTGCCTTGCATCTCTTGTTGTCATATCTATTATATGCTTGGCTTGCTTGTGTGTGTGCATCACTTATACTCATCCAACGAGAGCTTCACATAGCGCCTCAACCCATATCTAGGGGAATCAAGAGGAGTTAGTCCAGAGCCTCGCAAGGGGAATTCGGCTACACTTGTTGGATTGTATTAAGTGTGTTGCAAGATTTGCATTAGCTTCCGCATTTAGCGCACTTGGTTTGCATTTAGTTTCTTAGATTAGCACTTACACCTATTCACCCCCCCTCTAGGTGTTTTACAATTGGTATCAGAGCTAGTGCTCCTGATACTTAGGCTTAACATCCTAGGAGTGAGATCCATTTGCTTGCTAATCTCATTTGCATTTGTTTGTTTGCACACATTAGTTTATGAAAAACACCTAGAGGGGGGTGAATAGGTGTGATTGCTAATCTAAGAAACTAAATGCAAACTAAGTGCGCTAAATGCGGAAGCTAATGCAAATTATGCACAAACTAATACAATACAACAAGTGTAGCCGAATTCCCCTTTCGAGGCTCTGGACTAACTCCCCTTGATTCCCCTTTAAATGGGTTGAGGTGCTATGTGAAGCTCTTGTTGGATGAGTATAAGTTAGGCACACACACACAAGCAATCCAAGCAATATGAAATACACACAATCAAGCCAAGCATATAATAGATATGACAATAAGAAATGCAAGGCACAATACAAGCAATATATGATATGAATGAATCAATGCTCAACACAAGCAAGTATGATATGATGATGAGTATGATGCTTTGCACAATTATAAGAGAGAGAGTTAGAGAGACAATGGATCAAACGCAAACACCAAGATTTGTTTCGAGGTTCGAGCACCTTGCTCTACATCCCCGCCTACACCACCGTGTAGGATTTCCACTATCTCAACTCCCACCGAGGGAACCTCTACCGAAGAGGATTTCTTACAACTCTAGGAGTACCAAACTCCTCTCTCAAACAACCACCTCACAACCGAGGGTAAGGCCCGTAGCCAATACAACAACCAATCCACACACCTCTACCGAAGAGGCTCACAACCAAACTCCACCTCTACCGAAGAGGGAGCAAACCAATACCACTTCGATCACCTCTACCGAAGAGGGATACAACAAATGAAGGAGGGTTTACAACAAGTGGTTCCAAAACCACAAACTCTCTTTTTCTTTCTTTTTCCACAAAAACAAAGATCCTAATAGTTTAGGATAGGTGATAGCTCAAGTGTGGAATAAGGTGTTTTTGGAAACCAGCAACAAAGAAAAACTACTAGGGAAATCACTTGTAAATGATTGAAAATGGAAAACAAAACAATCTCCCAAAACCCTAGCTTTCTTTGATTTTCCAAAACCCAAAAACAAATAAGATGAAATCTTTTTGACTTAAAAACTCTTTTAAAAACTCTTTTAAACTCTTCAGAAAACTGAAAATTTTTAGCTCAAAAATTCTTGTTTAAAACAATGGAGAAATAGGGTATATATAGCCCCTAGGAAAACTAGCCGTTAGGCTGATGTGGCAGTCTGACCAACTGCCGGTCGACCGGCCCGATCGACCGCCAACGGTTAAATTTGTGACCGTTGGGCAACATCAGTCGACCGGTCCGGTCGACCGAAATAAACCGAGAGCAGAGCTCTCAGGCCCGGTCGACCGGCCCGGTCGACCGTCCACTGTGCCTAACAGACGTGCACGTCTGTGCACGTCGGTCGACCGGATCGGTCGACCGGCCCTTGTGCGGTCGACCGTCCCGGTCGGCCGACCAGCCTGTCAGCACAAAATCAGGTCAGAAAAATTTGGAAAAATAATTTCTAAAAATCTTTTATCTCTTTTAAAAATACCATAAAAATTGTTTTATCATTTTATGTTGAAACATAAACATGTGATAAAAATTTCAAGACAATATATCAACATATCAATTCATTTTTGTGTCTTGCCAGTTTTATCAAAAACAAAACTTGTATTTTTATCAAACTTGATTTTTCCAAAACATGAATAGGATAGTCAAAATAAGTTTGTCTAGCAAGTTTAAAGCATGTATGTATATCTAGAACATATCTAATATACATAGGTATAAGGTAAACTTGTTTTGATCTATTATTCATGAAAACCAAAAATCAAATCATAAAACGTGTGTGTTTTGTGCACTTGAGCATATCAACTAAACTAAGCTTTACAAATGGATCTAAAACTCTATCTAAGCTAGGATACCTAAGTCTTCTTGACGATCTTCATCTTCAAGTAGACTTGCTCCAAAACTCCGTGATTCTCCAAGTGCAAAGGTATGATCTTTAAGCTTTGGCACCGGAATCACCATGATAAGCTTCTAATCATCTTGTTGAAGCTAATCACCAACTAATATCCTGTTAATGATCTGAAACTTAGAAACACAAGAATATTAGTAAACATAACTACATGAGTGTTGATCATCATCAAAACTAGAGTGGAAGGCCATTGGGCCAACAATCTCCCCCTTTTTGATGATGACAAAACTCATGGAGTTATATATGCATGGATTAAAGATAAGCTTCAAGGAAGCTCCCCCTTAACTCATGCATAGGGATAAATAATAAATATATGCAATGAATATTAAACATGAAACATGCATATGCATAAACAATAAATGGTTCTAGATATCAAATGGAATATTCAAAACAAAATAAGCTCTAGATACCAATTACAAAGCAAACTCTATAAATCAATTAAACTTAATATTCTTGAGATTAAAACATAATATATGCATATAAAACATAAGCATGCATATAAAACTTCATAAATCTTTCTCCCCCTTTTTGTCAATCATCAACAAAGGGGTAATCAAAACCAAAAATAAAACGAGGGGTAAAAATCTTTCTCCCCCTTTTTGTCAATCAAAACAATGCAAACAATGTTCTCCCCCTTTTTGTCTAAAACAAAAACAAAATCAATAAGGGTGACTACAAACATGATATCAATTAAAAATATGTCAATGAAGCATCTTGATACCAATAAACAAGGGTCAATATATGTTATATGCTATATACATTCATGAAGAGGAAGACGCTAAGTTAGCTTCCCTACACATATGCATTACATGAAGAAGGGATGACAAGCCCCAATTCACATAACACATATTATGTAATGCATAAGAGGAGATGTGAAGCTCCCCCTACACACGTATATCATATAAAGAAGAGTTGTCAAGCTCCTCAATTTATAATATACTCAACATGAATCTATATGTAAGAGAGATGTTAAGCTCTCCTTGCATATAAGCAATACAAATCAAAACTTTGAATATTATCTTTAAACAAAATTTTGGAAATACCAATTGTAATTAACATAACAAATTACCAATTGTAAAACAACATAATAAATTTTGAATGTCTAAACACAAATTTTGATACCAATTGTAAGGATATATTTCATTTTGAAAACATATGATACCAAATTCAAAATGTCAATCATAAAGTATGGGAGTACAAATACCAATTGAAAGACAAAATATGAAATACTCATTTTCTCCCCCTTTATGAAATACCAAAGGAAACATTGAACACTTTTATTTTAACAAGCTAAACATAAACAACTATTTGTGCTCTAAGATATAGGAATATAGTAGGCACAAATAAAACAAGTATATGTGTATGAAATGGAATGAGTATCAATCACCAATAGATGATACCAAATGAAAACATACATACACAATAAACATATGAGTATACAAAAGGTCAAAATGATACCAATTAAAAGAATTCAATGATACCAATTGACATAACAATAAGCTCAAGTGTATACATCATATTATCTACCACCCAATCATAATTCAAGTTTTAAAGATTTTCAATTTAGGGCATACATGAACATGATCTCCCATCCTACCGCCCTTAGATGGTAGGGGTTTTCAAAGATAGATTTGAAAAAGTAGTTTTGTTTGAAAATCACTACCAAAATGAAGAACATCGCAACTAGTTAAATGGAAAACTTGTTAACTAGCACGAAATCCTTCAAGTAAGGAATAAAATAAAAATGAAATTCACATGATAAGCATCACTCTAACCAATAAAGCATAACTCATGAGAAACAAAACATGAGCAATAGATATGAGTGTACAAATAATATGTGAAGATCATACTCATGAAAAATATTTCATTAGGCTCAATTATTCCTTAAAACATAATTCCATAAAAAAAACATGAATAATCATCAAAACTATCTAATTTTCAAGGCATATGTATGTCTAATACAAACTAAAGTATACATACATATCCAAACATAACGAGTCCACAAATATATGCATGAAGGCACGTGGCTCAAAAAGGATACTCATGTATAGTCAATAGTTAGGATAAGATGGGCATATACATGAAGTTAAATATTGACACATAAACATGAAAACATGTAAGGCTAAATTTTCATCAAAGCAATTTTCATTTCAAGGTATATGTATGATTTGTCAACACAAGAAGTATACATACATATCCCTTAAACACACTTTGAGTCCATAATAGATATTTGCATGAAAGGCAAATGACTCAAGGGTATACATGTATATCTTAAAGTTTGGCAATACCAACATATACATGAAGTGAAATACACAATCATAAAGCAAATTCAAAAATGAGAATACAAGTTTAATATGTATGAATCATCAAAACTAGACTATACTAGCACATCTAATGGGTTCAAATAAGCATTCAATTCCAACTATATAAAGATTTATTTGTAGCCCACTCTATGTACAAGTATATAACTAGTCTTAATGAAAACTAACACTTAAACATATATTCAAAACATGAAGCATCAAAACACATATAAAAATCATCATGATAAAAGTCATCATGGAAAACTAAAACATGATTATTATGTGAATTCACATGTATTAGATTCATGATGTACATTATAGGTTAAACATAAGTGAGAACACTAAGTATGGGATCATATAAGCATGTGTGTCTCAAATACTATACATGTATGTCAAGGATCTAATAAACATGGAATGAACATACTAATCCAATGACAATAAAAACATGCTATAAACTATGAACATGAAAAGCATGTAAACAAATAATAAGGAGTTAGGAATTGTTACCAAAACCTAGAAGGCAACCTCCTTGTCTCCAAAACTTGGTGGTCCTCTCCACCATCTCTTCCTTGAAAGTGATGCATCCAATTTGATTTCCATGAAGTCCGGAACGCATCCACTCCAAGGTGTCATCACTCTCACGTCATGTGAGAGCCCACACCTACATCAAAAATAATAGGAGGGTGGTCTTTGGTACCCATACTCTTTTGGGTCCATGGGGGTTAGTCCCTTCTCTAACCCAAACAAAATTCTTGGCTAAATTTTCAACATGTAAGCGATCATAGCAAAATTTAGCAAGATGGCCTTTTCGGCCACAATGTGTACATGTGTACACATGAGCATACTTGTGTTGATGGTGTCCGTGTGGAGCATGTGTATGCCGTAGAGGGTGTGCATGCATAGAAGATGGAACTTGTTTTTTCCGAACCAAGGATTCCAAGCGTGTATGGTTCTTAGCACATTGGCTCATAGTGGAGCCCAAACAATCCATTTTCTTCTTTAGCAAATTTATATCATTTTCAAGCATAGAAGAAGTGGAACATGCAATGGGTGATTTAGGTGAAGCTACCCTAGCATGGCAAACATGAGAATCAATCTTATTTTGAAAAGAAACATTTTTCTTTAAACATGCATCCAAATCATTTTAAATAGAAATTATTTTGTTTTTCAAAGCAACATTCTCTTTTAAAACAAAATCAACTTTAGAAGACAAATTTTCATTTTTCTTCAAAAGAGTTTCACAATCATTTTTAGACTTTAAAAATTTATTTTCTTTTAAAGCAAGTTCCAATTGAGATCTCAATGAATCCCTTTCATTATAGACCTCAACCTTTTCTTGCAAAACACAATCAAGTCTAGAATGCAAACACTTATTTTCTTTTTCAATATCTAGACTTTTCTTTTTCAATAAGTTATATTTTTCTATTAACTTTTCACACACAATAGATAGTTCTTCATTTAAGGCATGGGGATCAACATAATCATTTGAAGAACTAGCACAATCATTACTATCTAATTGAGATTCCGAATGTACCTCAAGGGAGTCATTCCCTTGGACCATATAGCATTGTTGTGGCTCGGATTCTCCGCTAGATTCCTCTTCTTGGATTGGCAATTGAAGCTTGGAGGTGGTGGTTGTTGTCAACTTGTTCCACACTGCAAAAGCGGAATCAAGATTAGAAACACACATAAGATAATCTTTAGGTAATGTGCTTCTAATGGCCTCTAGAGCTTGTGCATTGGCCCCTATATGATTGCAATCACCAAGATAACATCTCTTGGTGGCCGCAAGGAAAACATGCAAACCTAGGGTCTTTAGGTACATGGACATCCTATACTTCCAAACATCAATGTTGGAAGGGTCAAAGCTAGGTGGGGTCATGAAGTCCATGGTATAAACTAAATGTGTGCAAACAAGCAAATGCAAACAATAGATTAGCAAGCAAATGGATCTCTCCTAGGATGTTAAGCCTAAGTATCAGGAGCACTAGCTCTGATACCAATTGAAAAACACCTAGAGGGGGGTGAATAGGTGTGATTGCTAATCTAAGAAACTAAATGCAAACTAAGTGCGCTAAATGCAGAAGCTAATGCAAATTATGCACAAACTAATACAATACAACAAGTGTAGCCGAATTCCCCTTTCGAGGCTCTGGACTAACTCCCTTGATTCCCCTTTAAATGGTTGAGGTGCTATGTGAAGCTCTTGTTGGATGAGTATAAGTTAGGCACACACACACAAGCAATCCAAGCAATATGAAATACACACAATCAAGCCAAGCATATAATAGATATGACAATAAGAAATGCAAGGCACAACACAAGCAATATATGATATGAATGAATCAATGCTCAACACAAGCAAGTATGATATGATGATGAGTATGATGCTTTGCACAATTATAAGAGAGAGAGAGAGTTAGAGAGACAATGGATCAAAACGCAAACACCAAGATTTGTTTCGAGGTTCGAGCACCTTGCTCTACATCCCCGCCTACATCACCGTGTAGGATTTTCACTATCTCAACTCCCACCGAGGGAACCTCTACCGAAGAGGATTTCTTACAACTCTAGGAGTACCAAACTCCTCTCTCAAACAACCACCTCACAACCGAGGGGTAAGCCCGTAGCCAATACAACAACCAATCCACACACCTCTACCGAAGAGGCTCACAACCAAACTCCACCTCTACCGAAGAGGGAGCAAACCAATACCACTCCGATCACCTCTACCGAAGAGGGATACAACAAATGAAGGAGGGTTTACAACAAGTGGTTCCAAAACCACAAACTCTCTTTTTCTTTCTTTTTCCACAAAAACAAGATCCTAATAGTTTAGGATAGGTGATAGCTCAAGTGTGGAAATAAGGTGTTTTGGAAACCAGCAACAAGAAAAACTACTAGGGAAATCACTTGTAAATGATTGAAAATGGAAAACAAACAATCTCCCAAAACCCTAGCTTTCTTTGATTTTCCAAAACCCAAAAACAAATAAGATGAAATCTTTTTGACTTAAAAACTCTTTTAAAAACTCTTTTAAACTCTTCAGAAAACTGAAAATTTTTAGCTCAAAAATTCTTGTTTAAAACAATGGAGAAATGGGGTATATATAGCCCCTAGGAAAAACTAGCCGTTAGGCTGATGTGGCAGTCTGACCAACTGTCGGTCGACCGCCAACGGTCAAATTTGTGACCGTTGGGCACATCGGTCGACCGGTCCGGTCGACCGAAATAAACCGAGAGCAGAGCTCTCAGGCCCGGTCGACCGGCCCGGTCGACCGTCCACTGTGCCTAACAGACGTGCACGTCTGTGCACGTCGGTCGACCGGATCGGTCGACCGGCCCTTGGTGCGGTCGACCGTCCCGGTCGGCCGACCAGCCTGTCAGCACAAAACCAGGTCAGAAAAATTTGGAAAATAATTTCTAAAAAATCTTTTATCTCTTTTAAAAATACCATAAAAATTGTTTTATCATTTTATGTTGAAACATAAACATGTGATAAAAATTTCAAGACATATATCAACATATCAATTCATTTTTGTGTCTTGCCAGTTTTATCAAAAACAAAACTTGTATTTTTATCAAACTTGATTTTTCCAAAACATGAATAGGATAGTCAAATAAGTTTGTCTAGCAAGTTTAAAGCATGTATGTATATCTAGAACATATCTAATATACATAGGTATAAGGTAAACTTGTTTTGATCTATTATTCATGAAAACCAAAAATCAAATCATAAACGTGTGTGTTTTGTGCACTTGAGCATATCAACTAAACTAAGCTTTACAAATGGATCTAAAACTCTATCTAAGCTAGGATACCTAAGTCTTCTTGACGATCTTCATCTTCAAGTAGACTTACTCCAAAACTCCGTGATTCTCCAAGTGCAAAGGTATGATCTTTAAGCTTTGGCACCGGAATCACCATGATAAGCTTCTAATCATCTTGTTGAAGCTAATCACCAACTAATATCCTGTTAATGATCTGAACTTAGAAACACAAGAATATTAGTAAACATAACTACATGAGTATTGATCATCATCAAAACTAGAGTGGAAGGCCATTGGGCCAACAGTTTATACCATGGACTTCATGACCCCACCTAGCTTTGACCCTTCCAACATTGATGTTTGGAAGTATAGGATGTCCATGTACCTAAAGACCCTAGGTTTGCATGTTTTCCTTGCGGCCACCAGAGATGTTATCTTGGTGATTGCATTCATATAGGGGCCAATGCACAAGCCCTAGAGGCCATTAGAAGCACATTACCTAAAGATTATCTTATGTGTGTTTCTAATCTTGATTCCGCTTTTGCAGTGTGGAACAAGTTGACAACAACCACCACCTCCAAGCTTCAATTACCAATCCAAGAAGAGGAATCTAGCGGAGAATCCGAGCCACAACAATGCTATATGGTCCAAGGGAATGACTCCCTTGAGGTACATTCGGAATCTCAACTAGATAGTAATGATTGTGCTAGTTCTTCAAATGATTATGTTGATCCCCATGCCTTAAATGAAGAACTATCTATTGTGTGTGAAAAGTTAATAGAAAAATATAACTTGTTGAAAAAGAAAAGTCTAGATATTGAAAAAGAAAATAAATGTTTGCATTCTAGACTTGATAGTGTTTTGCAAGAGAAGGTTGAGGTCTATAATGAAAGGGATTCATTAAAATCTCAACTTGATCTTGCACTTAAAGAAAATGAATTTTTAAAATCTAAAAATGATTGCCATGTTCTTTTGAAGAAAAATGAAAATTTATCTTCAAAAGTTGATTTTGTTTTAAAAGAGAATGTTAATTTGAAAAACAAAATCATTTCTATTTCCAATGATTTAAATGTTTGCTTAGAGAAAAATTTGTTTTGCAAAATAAGATGGATGCACATGTTTGCCATGCTAGTGTAGCCTCTTCATCTAGTCTACCTAATGCATGTACCTCTTCTTCTAAGATTAATGATGATATTTGCATGTTAAAGAAGAAGGTAGATTGTTTGGGCTCCACTATGAGCCAATGTGCCATGAACCACACTCGCTTGGAATCCTTGGTTCGAAAGAAACAAGTTCCAACTTTTATGCATGCACACCCATCACGGCATACACATGCTTCACACGGACACCATCACACGTATGCTCATGTGTACACATGTACACATTGCGGCCGAAAAGGCCATCTTGCTAAATTTTGCTATGATCATTTACATGTTGAGAATTTAGCAAAGAAATTTGTTTGGGTTAGAAATGAGACTAACCCCCATGGACCCAATAAGAGATGGGTACCAAAGACCACCCCTCCTATTGTTTTTGATGTAGGTGTGGGCTCTCACATGACGTGAGAGTGATAGCACCTTGGAGTGGATGCGTTCCGGACTTCATGGAAATCAAATTGGATGCATCACTTTCAAGGGAAGAGATGGTGGAGAGGACCACCAAGTTTTGGAGACATGGAGGTTGCCTTATAGGTTTTGGTAACAATTCCTAACTCCTTATTATTTGTTTACACGCTTTATATTTCATCTTTGATTATAGCATGTTTTATTGTCATTGGATTAGTATGTTCATTCCATGTTTATTAGATCCTTGACATACATGTATAGTATTTGAGACACACATGCTTATATGATCCCATACTTAGTGTTCTCACTTATGTTTAAGCTATAATGTACATCATGAATCTAATACATGTGAATTCACATAATAATCATGTTTTAGTTTTCCATGATGACTTTTATCATGATGATTTTTATATGTGTTTTTGATGCTTCATATTTTGAATATATGTTTAAGTGTTAGTTTTCATTAAGACTAGTTATATACTTGTACATAGAGTGGGCTACAAATAAATCTATATATAGTTGAAATTGAATGCTAATTTGAACCCATTAGATGTGCTAGTATAGTCTAGTTTTGATGATTCATACATATTAAACTTGTATTCTCATTTTTGAATTTGCTTTATGATTGTGTATTTCACTTCATGTATATGTTTGTATTTGCCAAACTTTAAGATATACATGTATACCCCTTGAGTCATTTGCCCTTCATGCAAATCTATATTTGGACTCAATTGTGTTTAGGGATATGTATGTATACTTCATGTTTGACAATTCATACATATACCTTGAAATGAAATTTGTGTGATGAAAATTTAGTTTTTTTTTTCATGTTTCATGTATTTATGTTTAACTTCATGTATATGTCTACCTAGTTCAAACTAATCTTATACATATACATCTTTTTGAGCCACGTGCCTTAATGCATATATCTAGTGGACTCGTTGAGTTTTGGATATGTATGTATATTTTAGCTTGTATTAGACATACATATGCCTTGAAGATTAAATAAGTAGTTTTATATGATTTTTCATGTTTTTGATGGAATTATGTTTTAAGGAATAATTAAGCTTAATGAAATATTTTTCATGATTATGATCTTCACATATTATTTGTACACTCATATCTATTGCTCATGTTTTTGTTTCTCATGAGTTATGCTTTATTGGTTAGAGTGATGATTATCATGTGAATTTCATTTTTGTTTTATTCCTTGCTTGAAGGATTTCGTGCTAGTTAACAAGTTTTCCATTTAACTAGTTGCGGTGTTCTTCATTTTGGTAGTGATTTTCAAACAAAACTACATTTTCAAATCTATCTTTGAAAACCCCTACCATCCAAGGGCGGTAGGATGGGAGATCATGTTCATGAATGCCCTAAATTGAAAATCTTTAAAACTTGAATTATGATTGGGTGGTAGATAATATGATGTATACACTTGAACTTATTGTTATGTCAATTGGTATCATTGAACTCTTTCAATTGGTATCATTTTGATCTTCTTGTATACTCATATATATTTTGTATGTATGTATGCTTTAAATTCCAAGTATATCAATTTCTATTGGTATCTATCTTTCATACATATATATGTTTGTGTTTATGCTAGTGCTTGAGTTTCAATTTTGTTTAAATTGATTACTTTTAAATTGTTATCAAGACTATGCATGTCTTTAGTTTGTTTTTCATAAAGGGGGAGAAAATTTGATTTTGTATTTCAATTGGTATTTATACTCCCACTCTTTATGATTAAAAGTTGTTATTTTGAACATATGATATCAACATCAAATTTGTTTATATATTTTCAAAATGAAATATATTCTTACAATTGGTATCAAAATTTATGTTTAGACATTCATAATTTGTTATGTTTAATTACAATTGGTATCTCAAAATGTTGTTTAAAGAAAATATTCAAAGTTTTGATTTGTATTTCCTATATGCAAGGAGAGCTTAACATCTCTCTTACATATAGATTTATGTTGAGTATATTATAAATTGAGGAGCTTGACAACTCTTCTTTATATGATATACGTGTGTAGGGGGAGCTTCACATCTCCTCTTATGCATTACATAATATGTGTTATGTGAATTGGGGCTTGTCATCCCTTCTTCATGTAATGCATATGTGTAGGGAAGCTAACTTAGCGTCTTCCTCTTCATGAATGTATATAGCATATAACATATATTGATCCTTGTTTATTGGTATCAAGATGCTTCATTGACATATTTTTTAATTGATATCATGTTTGTAGTCACCCCTTATTGATTTTTTTCTTGTTTTAGACAAAAAGGGGAGAACATTGTTTGCATTGTTTTGATTGACAAAAAGGGGGAGAAAGATTTTTACCCCTCATTTTATCTATGGTTTTGATTGCTTACCCCTTTGTTGATGATTGACAAAAAGGGGGAGAAGTATTTGAGTTTTATATGCATGCTTATGTTTTATATGCATATATTATGTTTTAATATCAAGAATATTAAGTTTAATTGATATCCAAAGCTTGCTTTGTAATTGTTGTAATTAGTATCTAGAGTTTATATATGCTTCTTTATGTTTTTGCATATATTGAGTTCATGCATAAGCAAATAAACAATAAGATATGAAAAATATGTATGTCTCTTGTTTAGAATCATAAGCTTTCATTGCATATTTATTTATTCATTTGTTATGCATGAGTTAAGGGGAGCTTCCTTGAAGCTTATCTTTAATCCATGCATATATAACTCCATGAGTTTTGTCATCATCAAAAAGGGGGATTGTTGGCCCAATGGCCTTCCACTCTAGTTTTGATGATGATCAACACTCATGTAGTTATGTTTACTAATATTCTTGTGTTTCTAGTTTCAGATCATTAACAGGATATTAGGTTGGTGATTAGCTTCAACAAGATGATTAGAAGCTATTCATGATGATTCCGGTGCCAAAGCTTAAAGATCATACCTTTGCACTTGGAGAATCACGGAGTTTTGGAGCAAGTCTACTTGAAGATGAAGATCGTCAAGAAGACTTAGGTATCTAGTTTAGAGTTTGTGTTTTAGATCCATATTTGTAAAGCTTAGTTTAGTTGATATGCTCAAGTGCACAAATCACACACGTTTTATGATTGAGTTTTGGTTTTCATGAATAGTTTATCAAAACAAGTTTAAATTGATATATGTATAGTTGCTTCATTCTATACATGCATGCTTAATTTTTTTAAACAAACTTATTTTGACTATCCTATTCATGTTTTGGAAAATTCTAGTTTGATAAAATACAAGTTTTGTTTTTGATAAAATTGGCAAGACACAAAAATGAATTGATATGATTGATATATGTCTTGAAAATTTTATCACAAGTTTGGTTATCAAAGTAAAATGATAAAACAAGTTTTAGAAAAACATATTTTTAGAAAAACAGTTTTTATTGTGATTAAAACTATTTTTTAGATTTACTGTGAATTTATGGGATTTTTATTGAGTGAAAAGACCTATTTTCAAATCCCGTATCTGTGCAGAACTGAGGACTGGCTGACAGGCCAAGTCGGTCGACCGGACCGGTCGACCGCACCATAGGCCGGTCGACCGGGACGGTCGACCGACGTGCACAAGTCTGTGCACGTTTTGGAGTCTCTGGGACGGTCGACCGGGCCGGTCGACCGAGATGAGAGTTCTGCTCTCAGGATGTTTCGGTCGACCGGGTCGGTCGACCGCTATTGCCCAACGGTCACATTTTTGACCGTTGGCGGTCGACCGGGCCGGTCGACCGATGCCTGTCAGAGCTGCCAGCTCAGCCTAACGGCTAGTTTTGTATAGGGGCTATATAAACCCCATCTCTTTGGGGATTTTGGCCAAGTTTTTTTAGAGAAAATTTCCAGTTTTCTGAGGTGTTTAAAAGAGTTTTCAAAAGAGTTTTCAGTGCAAAACTTCTCATCTTTATTTGTTTTGGGTTTTTGAAAAATCAAAGAAAAATAGGTTTTTGGGATTTTTGCTTAGATCTTCAATTCTATCATATTGCAAGTATTTTCCCAAAGATTTTTCTTTGTTGCTTGTTTCCAAAAACACTTGTTTCCACACTTGAGCTATCTTCTATCCTAAACTATTAGGATCTTGTTTTTGTGGAAAAAGATAAGAGAAAAAGAAAGAGAAGTGTTTGAGGTTGTTTGTTGTAAACCTCATAGTTGTAAACACCCTTATATTTGTGAATCCCTCTTCGGTAGAGGTGATCGGGTGATTGTGTTGTGGATCCCTCTTAGGTAGAGGTGATAGTGTTTGGTTGTGAGCCTCTTCGGTAGAGGTGTGTGGATTGGTTGTTGTATTGGCTACGGGCCTAACCCCTCGGTTGTGAGGAGGTTATTGTTGAGAGAGGAGTTTGGTACTCCTAGAGTTGTAAGAAATCCTCTTCGGTAGAGGTTCCCTCGGTGGGAGTTGAGATAGTGGAAATCCTACACGGTGGTGTAGGCGGGAATGTAGAGCAAGGTGCTCGAACCTCGAAACAAATCTCGTTGTTTGCGATTGCTCCCATTGTCTCTCTAACTCTCTCTCATTTACTTTGTGCAAAGCATCATACTTCATATCATATCATATTTTCTTGTGTTGAGCATAATTCATATTGCCATATCATATATTGCTTGTGTTGTGCCTTGCATCTCTTGTTGTCATATCTATTATATGCTTGGCTTGCTTGTGTGTGTGCATCACTTATACTCATCCAATGAGAGCTTCACATAGCGCCTCAACCCATATCTAGGGGAATCAAGAGGAGTTAGTCCAGAGCCTCGCAAGGGGAATTCGGCTACACTTGTTGGATTGTATTAAGTGTGTTGCAAGATTTGCATTAGCTTCCGCATTTAGCGCACTTGGTTTGCATTTAGTTTCTTAGATTAGCACTTACACCTATTCACCCCCCCTCTAGGTGTTTTACAAAGGCATCACACATGATCTCAAAGGGTTTGGACCAGTCCGGAGGTGAGATGATAGGTGCAGAGATAAGTTCCAATTTTAGCTTCTCCCATGCGCTACTACCTTATCATCAAAGATGAAGGGCACGTCTTTGGCTAAAAGGTTTGTAAGGGGTCGAGCAATTTTGCTAAAATTCCTAATGAACCTACGGTTAAACCTGGCGTGCCCTAAAAAAGAACGAATGTCTTTCACGCATTGTGGAATTGAAAGTTCGGCTATGATCTCCACCTTAGCCTTATCCACTTTGATCCCTTTCCTAGATATCTCATGACCTAGGACAATCCCATGCTGCACCATAAGTGGCACTTTTCCCAATTTAAGGTCAAGTTCTTTTCGGTGCACCTTTTTAGCACTAGCTCTAAGTGATGTAGATATTGGTCAAATGAATTCCTATAGACGGAGAAGTGATCCATGAAGATCTCCAAGAAGTGCTCGACTATGTCGGAGAAAAGGCTTAACATGCAACGTTGGAATGTTGCGGGGGCATTGCATAGGCCTAAAGGCATTCGGCGATAGGCAAACGTCCCAAATGGACATGTGAACGTTGTCTTTTCATGGTCCTCCAGGGCTATTGGGATTTGGTTATACCCTGAGTAACCGTCCAAGAAATAGTAATACACATGGCCTGCTAATCGTTCCAGCATTTGGTCGATAAATGGGAGGGGGAAAATGTCCGGCGTTCAACTTGTGATAGTCTATGCATACTCGAACCTTCATAGGTAGCCGTGTTTATACTAACTCTTACTTGTTGTTTTTCACCACAGTAAAGCTAGACTTTTTACGGACCACGTGCACCGGGCTGACCCATTGGCTATCGGAAATGGGATAAATGATCCCATTATCTAATAGTTTCATTATTTCACCTTGTACAGCCTCTTGCATGAGCGGTTTTAGCCTACGCTGTGGGTCCCTCTTCAGTTTAACCCCTTCATTTAGATGGATTCTATGCTGGACTATTTTAAGGCTTAGTCCCTTGATATCGGCCATAGTCCAACCAATGACTTTCTTATTTTTTTCTAAGGGTTGCCAATAGGCCTTCCTCTTGCCTATTAGTCAAATTGGATGCAACTATGACTGGTAGCGTCTCTTGTGCACTAAGGTAGGCATACTTAAGATGTTTAGGCAAGGTTTTTAACTCCAAGGAAGGAGGTGGCTCGATGGGTGGAGGTGTTAAGCTTAAATTCTCCATCTCTATAGAACTTGAACTTGCTGCCCACTCAATCTCATCAAGGTTGAGATCACTAGATTCTAACTCTTCATTAATCTTTGATTCTAGTGTGATCTCCTCTTTGTGCTCATTAGTCATATTTTCAATGAAGTTGACCTCAAAGGGTTGGTCATTTATGTCGTAGAATGTTTACCTAAGTTGAAAACATTGACTTTCTTGTCATGTCTCCAAAAGTTAATCTCATGGATCCGTTTCTACAATTATGATTGCGTTAACAGTTGCTAGGAACGGACGTTCTAAGATGACGAGAGTTTGGGACCTAAGATTAGACACATGTTGTGTCTCTAAAACAATAAAATCTATTGGGTAAATGAATTCTCCTATACATATAAGGATATCGTTGATCTCTCCCTTTGGAACTTTAATTGATCGATCAGCTAATTGGATCGTAACTTGAGTTAGGTTGAGATCGCCTAAGCCAAGTTGTTGATATACGGAGAAGGTAAGGAAATTAATGCTTGCTCCTAAATTGAGGAGTGCTTTACTAATTTCAGCTTGACCTATTGTGTAAGAAATGATGGGACAACTAAGGTTTTTGTACTTGACTGGGATCTGGTTGGATAATAGCTCACTAATGTTAGTGGCTAGAAAACCTTCTTGGGCACATTTGTCTTTCTTTTCTTGTGCACATGTCCTTAAGGAATTTGGCATAACTAGGGACCAGTTAGATTGCATCAAGAAGTGGTATATTAAGCCTAACTTGATTAAATACCTCGAGCAGTTTCTCCATATATGCATTATTATTACCCCAAGCCTATTTGGAAATGGGGCTATAGGTTGGTGCACTTGTTTTGTTAACTTATCAACTTCAGTTTCTTTAGAGTTTTGTGGAGATGGAGTGGAACTATATGGCATAGATAGTTGAGCTAGGTCCGGTGGCATGGATACTTGATTATCAACTTGTTTCCCTGATCTCAACGTATGAACCAAGTTACACTGGTTTGGGTCTTGAGCCTCATTGGCTTACCTAGGATTCCTAGAGTTTGGCAATGGTTGACATGGTAGAGTTCCCTTTTGTCTTTCTTGTTGATTCAGTTGCATCTCTATCCTAGTCAAGACTTGAGCAAGTGTGTCTTGACTTTTAACTAGAGTGCCTACCTTTCTTTCCATATCGGAGAGTCTTATTTTCATATGTGAATTTTGGAAAGAGGGTAGAGGACTTTGGTTTGGAAAATTTTGTTGATAAGGAGATTGTTGAAAATTGTTGGAGAATTTGGGCTTTGTTTGATCATTGTTGTTTGGGCCCCATGAGAAATTTGGGTGATTTCTCCAACCGAGATTATAGGTGGATGAATATGGATTGTTAGCGGACCTTGTGAAGGCTACATTCATATGCTCGGGTAAATTTTGATGAGCTATAAAGACGGGACATTCCTCGAACACATGGTTCATGGCTTGACAATAAGTACAGCCCGCCGAAGGTGTTGGGCTGACTTGACTCACTGAGACTGGTTCTTTAGTTTCAAGAGTTTCTAATCTTCGCATCACAGTAGCTAGTTTAGCTTCGGTAGCTATGTTTGCCTCAATGGAATGGACACCTCCTTTAGAAGAACTAGGGTCATTACTCCAAAATTTTTCTGGAGTTGGGTCCCATTGGATGGTCATATTAGCCAAATCTTCATATAATAAGCATCCTTCATCTTCGTTCTTTTTCAAAAATCCTCCTTGGCACATAGATTCTAATAGGATTTTTGTTTGTATTCTAATCCATCATAAAGAGCTTGACAAATTCGCCATTTCTCTATCCCATAGTGAGGGCATTGGGTAAGGAGATCCTTAAAACGTTCTAAGTACTTCCAAAAAGGTTCATTCGCTGTTTGCTTAAACTGCAAGATTTTTTCCTAATTTGTGCAGTCTTGTGAACGGGATAGAACTTCTTTAAGAAGGCTTTAACGAAATTATCCCATAAGGATATGGAACAGGCCTCTAGACTGTAGAGCCATTTCTTTGCTAAATCTTTCAAAGAGAATGGGACAAACAGTAATTTAATGGCATCTACTCCTAGGCTGGGTATTTTCATCA
Source organism: Agave tequilana (assembly GCA_038442645.1). Classification (NCBI taxonomy): domain Eukaryota; kingdom Viridiplantae; phylum Streptophyta; class Magnoliopsida; order Asparagales; family Asparagaceae; genus Agave; species Agave tequilana. The sequence continues at coordinate 29,349 of JAVJIF010013186.1, forward strand.
TTAGACATACTTTTTTAAATTCTCTTATGAAAAAGTATGCATCCTCGGATTCAAATCCATGAAATTTGGGAAGAGTGTTGATGTATTGTGGTTTAGCTCAAATTGGTCAACACCTTCATCGGGCAACTAAATACAAGATGGAAGAGAGGTCCTAATAGGATAAAACCTATCTTGCAGTGATGGTGGTTGTGCCATGTGTGAATCGGGATTTTGTTCGGGTGGTAAACTGTTCCTAGTTAGTCTAGATGTGACTTGGTCTCTCGACCAAGCTGACATGCACAGTTAACAAACAAGTTCACCCAATCAATCAAGAAAGAGAAAAATAATCAAAAATAAAAAAATCCTATTCTAGGGTAAGCCTGGACCTAGACGACTCCTAACTTTAGACTGTCTTTAGGAGGTATATTGCCAACCTTAACCACAAGTTAATCGGCCAGGTAGGTGGCAAGATCGGTGGGAGGTTATCCGTCAAAGACGTTCCTTAATTAAGTAACCACCAATCTTCGGGCCTTCGGCCCTTAATCCCCTTCCTAGGCACCGATTTGACGAGAGTTAATTTCAAACAACTTCCTCCTTCAGCCAACCTCCTAATGAGTCCGAGTTAACCTAAGGCCAACGTCTAGTTAATTTTTATTTTAGGGTTAGGGTTGTGAATGCAACGGAGATGATTTGTGGGCCAAGGAAGGGTGATGAAATTCCCACCTTATATTATTTATGGGTTATGCCCTTAAAGTGATTTAGTGTACGTGTAAAGCAATAGACAAGTATTCACTCAAAAGCAGTAAATCAGCCAAAGGTGCTTCCTAATCTATATGCAATGCAAACGTACCTTGTCGCCAGCACTCTTCAACAGAAATTAAGAAATTTAAAAAGACACGTGCCTATGATGCAAGAGTCTAAATTTTTTAAATTAGTCAACTAATAGGTTACTGTTAATTAATTAGCAGTATGCAGGGTGATCACAGAGAAAAATTATCAAAGCAGTAAAGAGGACTTTGCAATTTGTAGCGATCTGAAATGATCAATTAGTAGTGATCTACTAATGTCGCGGAAATGCTGCAAATGCCGCGTTTGCGCGGCTATTTAGTAGGCTCTGTTGCTCTGCCTTCTAGGGTAGAGGCACAGAGCAGCTGTATGTCCTTAGCTACAGCTATAGTTCCTGTTCTCAAATCCTGCAAACAGACAGAAGAAAAAGAAGAATAGTTTTTTTTTGAGAATATCGTACCGTTACCTCCCCGGCAACGGCGCCAAAATTTGGATTGAAATGGAAAAATAGTAAAGAAAGAATTAGAAAATCTTAGTCTCGTTTCAAGGTAACCGCGTAGCAAGGGTTAGGCGGGTCGATCCACAGGAAAGGATGCGACAGAAGCTTTTTGGAATGATCTTCTCTGTTTGGCTTGGAAAAGAAAAAGAGATTGATTGTGAGATTAGATTTAATCAAGTAAAAGAATTATAGTTTACTAATCATCTACCACAACCAAAGTCTTAGTCTCAAAGAATGAACATCATATTGAATAAAGAATTACCCACTCAAGTGTTTTGATTGAGAACCAAGCAAAGTGAATAAAGATATTGTAAACCCTAATTAGTTTGCACTAATAAAAATTAAACTATAGTTCATCTTAATTTCAAAGAATAGTATAAGAAAAGTTCACTTAAAATTATGCTATCAAAGCATTTAAATATGAACCATGAATGACCATTTGAAAAGTGCAACCTAAATTAGTTAAACTAAATTATTTTCGGCTTCAAGAACACAAATTTTAATCCTAGGGTTTCTAACAAGTATAGACGTCAATCAGTTCATCTTTTAAACTAAACTAGGGTTGATCGAGAGATTAGAATTGCAAAGAATAAAAAGAATGAAGAATCTTTTTATTGGATGTCACTGACCAATTACAAAGCTCCTCTGTTTCTTCCACAATCTTCTTCTCCAAATAACAGAAACGAAAAATACAAGAAAATTTGGAAAGAAGAAAAAGATCTAAAGAAACCCTAAGCTTCAACTCTCAGATCCCCCTCTGTTGCTCTGTAGGGGTATTGGAGATATAAGACTTAGAGTCCCAGTACAACTCTTCCATGAAATCGCGTTGTCAGATTCATCTTAACGGCCGCGAGAACGCGGCTATAACCTCGTTTCCACGGCAATAACGTGGCCAATGGCCACGCGCTTTCTTGCGTGGCCTCCTTTGGTCTGTTCATCTGGGCGCCTCCTTCTAGATTTTACATTCATAGCCTCTATCTTGAGAACTCGGGATAACTTAGGAAGCAAGTTATCAAAAATCCGAATTTGAAAAGATTTGTTCCCTTTATCTTTATCTTTTCCCCTTTATCTTTATCTTTGTATTACACGCAACCAGGTTTAAGTAGAAGTCCATCTCTGTTTTAGGATGAGGATCATCTTATCCTTTTCCTCCTCTTTAGCAATTAGGAATTTTATTTATCTTCCTCTTCTTCCCTAGATTTTAAATTAATAATTTAAAATTCAAGTTTAGATTAGGTTAGATAAGATAGAAGCTTCTAAATTACTAAAATAAATTATGTGTGTGGGCTTGTGGGATTTTTGGGCTTTACTTGTGCTTTATTTCTTTATTCGTTAATTACTCAAGGCCTGCACAATATTAAATAATAAAACATTAGTAGCAGTGCTTAATAAAAGAATAAATAGGGAAATATGATGGTAAATATGATGACAAATATGCACTGTTGACTACCTATTAATATTCTGAGAGATATAAAGGCTTTAGGTTTTATTATCTCTCTACTAAGAACATAAAGACAGATAATGTTAAATTTTTTGAGAAAATTCAGAATAGTACAGTGGGAGTCAACTACATAAGGATTTCACATTAGAGGAAGAATAAATTGTTATACCCATGACAACTGTTTCAAATGATGAAGTAGTTATTCTACCCAGCATGAAAATGCAGTTGTACTCTTACAAGGTACAAATATAGTTCATCTTGAAGTAGATCCTGCTGATAAGGTAGACTTTGAACATTCTCAACCACAAGTGCCTAGAAAATTAATTAGGAAGAGGAGATCAGCTATTACAAATGACTATATAGTTTATCACTAAGAGCATGAGTTTGACATAGGGTTAGAGGATGACCCCACCTTGAATGAGGCCAAACTCAGCATTCACTCCACTAAGTGGTCAAATGCAATGAAAGATGAGTTAAAATCTATGAAGGACAATGATGTTTAGGATTTAGTAGAGTTGCATAAAAGAAGAAATCGATTGGTCATAAATGAGTATTCAAAACCAAGCGGGATTCGAAAGGCGATGTCCACAAAAGAATTCACTCAAAGAGAGGGCATTGATTATAAGGAGACTTTCTCTCCGGTTTCCATGAAGGATTCTTTTAGGATTATTATGACACTAGGGGTTCACTTTGATCTGTAGTTACACCAAATGAATGTTAATTACCTTTCTTAATTGTAGCATTGAGGAAGAAATCTGTATGGTGTAACCAGAAAGTTTTAAAGTGAAAATTTCGTAATATTTGATTTTCAAATAAAGAAATCCATTTATGGTCTAAAGTAAGCATCCTGTCAATGATATTTGAAATTTATTTAAGTAATATCCGATTTTGATTTTAAGGAGATTGTAGATGATCAATGCATTTACCATAAATTTAAATAGAGACGACTTATATTTCTTCTACTATATGTTGATGACATTCTACTAGCAGGTAACGATATAGATCTTCTACTAACGACCAAGAGTTTTTTCTCTCAAAGAATTTTGAGATGAAAAATCCTAAAGATATTTTTTTTTTATGATAAGCATCTAGATTCAATGTGACAGAACACGTGGAATATTAAGTTTATCACAAACGGCCAATACGATAAGGTGCTAAATAGATGTGGCATGAAGAAATACTCGAGGGAGATAAGTTGAGTCTACTCTAATATCCCAAGAATGATCTACAGAAAGAGAAAATGAAAGACATTCCATATGCATTGGCGGTTGAAAGTCTGATGTATGCTCAAGTTTGTACTCGCCCAGACACAGCATATACCATTGAGAAATTTGGCAGATACTTGATCAATCCTGAGATTGATCACTGAAAGACTGCCAAGAAGATAATGTGATATTTACAGAAAACTACATAAAATCTGATCAGTTGTAGCTGATCGGATACACAAATTCAGATTATGCTGGATGTATCGACAATAGGAAGTCCACTTCAGGTTACATTTTTCTAATTTTAGAAAGATGGTGAATTTTTCCACTACACTGTGACAATAAGAGCTATAGAGCTCTACTGCAATAGTGACAAAAGTTCAACAAAGTCAAAATATATCGGCATCAAGTTTCTTATCATCAATGATAAAGTTCGGAATCATATTGTGTATGTTAATAGTGTTAGAACTATTCTTAACATTACACATCCACTCATTAAAGGACTTCCACCTAAAATCTTTTTAGAGAATATTGCTCATATGGGGATGGCTTGTCATGATGATATCCTGGTTTAGTGGGAGTGAAATTTCATGTAACAGACATTATTTCTAAGTGTACTTTATGTATATTTGTTGATCTGATAATAAAATTATATCTGCTTTTCTAAAAATCTACTTTTGCGCATTTGAGTTTGTTGAAGCAGTTAGACTCGTTGCAGTCATAAAGTTAACTCGTTGGAGTTTTAAGGCTAGACTCGTTGGAGTCATAAAGTGGAAATTAGTTAGAATTGTACCTTATTTGATCAGAGGACATTCTCATGTCACATGTTCACATTTGATCTATATCGTTAAGAGTTCTGAAACTTATAATGTGGAAGGTCCTACCTCAATTATACAGAAGGTAACGACCGCCATATTCGGTGGCAGGACTTAATGGACCAGATTGTTTTGAAACGTGATTTGTTAGCGGTTAAAGTTTTGATGTCATAAAGTTATGCATAATATCTATTCAGTACGACTTGTTTGGCCCAAGTGGGAGATTGCTAAACTTTATTGTGTTTTAAAATCTAATTTATTTTGGGCTTAATCAAGTCAATTGTATATTTACACCCGCCCACTTAATCTATGTTATTTAACCCAATAAATAATTGATCAAGCTTACAGGCTTTTGAGTTTAGACACGTTTTCAATTACACTTAGCCATGAGTGTATTTAAATTAAAATATAGGACTCATTTACATATGTGGAACTTGTGTTATAAATCAAGGGCCTAGATTTATGATGAGTTGAGATAGGTTTCCTTGATGCTATATATATCATGGGTAGGGTTCCCTCTCCACCACCAATTCACAATGACCTAATCTCTCTCTTGGAGACTTCTTATTTGCTTTAAGGATAAAGAAGAGAACTTGGTGGCTGGAGAGAAGAATCCTCTCTCTCAACTCCGGCGTCCTCGAAATCGTGCAACCTTGGGCATCTCTTTCATGATGGATTAAGTATGCCTAATACTCTTCTTCCCTTTGATCATGATAAAGAGGCTATGCATGAATGAGATCTTGTATGGAATAATATTAGATCTAACAGAGGGTTAATTAGTGACGGATGGTCGTATTCTCAAAGTTTATTACTTATGTTTTAATTTAGAGTACTTCATAAAAAAGATTATGTTTTTGGAGAATTACTTCCATGTGAATGGTTGAAAAATCAATCCATTATGATATAACATGTAAAGATCTAACTACAATAAAAAAAAATAGACATTAGCGACTAATTCTAAGAATGTAATTATCATAATTATCGTAATAAACATGTATAGTGGTAGTCATTTAATTGTCTATTTTTTTAGAGAACAATTAATTGCCTCCTAAATAGAAAAAGTAAAATTATAAATATGCCTATTGCAGTACTTTAGAAAAATTGTTGCAATACCATATATTAATATTCTTGCAACTCTATAGAGAGTCATTTGCTTAGTATCTCTAATTTGCATTTTTATTGTAGTGCCATGAACTTATGATTTCAAAATACATGATTTTATAGTTCATAATTATTTTAAAACATATAAATTATGATGAGTAGACTTAATAGTTCATTGGAATCTTGTGACTCATAAATTTTGTCCTCAAAGTTTTCTCCTTTTGACATTTGAAATCTTTCATAATCGTAGTTAACATGTGATATAATCTTAATATTTTCAAATTGATATCGTAAATTGTCAAATTGATTTTTGCAAAACATCATCTTCTTCCTCACTTTTTTTTGGCTTATTTCTTTAATATCCTTTTAAACTTTTGTGGTTTTCCTAGAAACCTCCTCAACTTTCAAAATTCCAAATACGCTCAACTATCTTTTTCTCGGTTTAAAGCATAATACCAAGCTAAAAATGACTTTTTTGCTCCTCTCTCACAAAGAAACACGTGCAAGACATCTGTGAAATAAGAATAATTTCATCATAAAATAATCACGTAAAAGTCACATGATCACAAGTCAACCTTGGGCGGGGGAAGGCATTTTAGGATTTTAGAAGTTAGTGTTTTTTTTTTAGGGAAACTAAGAAAGTTTAAAGTGGTATTAAGAAAATAACTTTTTTTTTAACCATAGACTATAACCAAGATTTGAACCTTGCAAAATGATTCTCATATTTAACAGGTAATTATGACATTTCACGTCTTAACCTAACCTATGGTATATCTTATAGTTATAATTTAGTCATTTCCCATCAAACATCTTCTACTTTTTACTTACTGTCTTTATTTTCTGCTCAAAAATCTACTTTTAAATTAAGTAAGTATCTGATATAAAGTTTGTTTTGCCTAATGTGCATTGTCAGCTCACAACCTTAACCTATCTGATTAAGCTTTGGCTATATTGATCATCTAATATGATATTAGAACTTAAGATCCTATTTGAACTTCCTCATTTGTGAAGTAAAGCATGTCTATTTATTTTCATTTATTTTGATTTTCAAACAAGCTTATGCATTTATGATTAACATAAATTATATAATTATTCGAATTCCTATCTTGAAAAAGAAAAATATCTTAGCATCCCGATTGATTGGTTTGAACCTGACTAGGCCCAAAAAAAAAACTAAAAATAAAAAAACTCATGTATCCTGCTAGCTTCCCACAAAATCAAAAAATATTCTTATTTTTGTTCGAAAAAATAACAGAATAAAACACAAAAAGTTATTTATGTATTTGAAGTTTTTTTTTTTATATCTCAATAAGAACCAATTTCTTAGTCTTATTGAACAATAACTAATAAAAATGTCTTTGTAAACTTTTATTTGGGGATGTTTCATTAAACTCTCATTAACGGCGGCACGGAGGGGTTTTGCCTCAACGTTTATCTCAAAAAACTAACTAATAAGAATGTACTTAATAAAAGTTGGCGTGTTTACGAAATAAAATTAAATTTGTATTATTTGAAGCTCGAATTCATTTTTTAAAGGCTAGAGTTTGGATATGGGCCCACATGGCCCACGATTTCTTAATGGTTTTGATCCGCATGCGGATTCTACAAATTTATAGTGGATCGGGTTAGTGGATCTTGGAGGATCTGACCCGAATCGGCACCCTCAGCTTATAATTCTCTTTCTTCTGCTGTGTGGGTAACAATCTACAATCAGTGAGTGATGGCGCAGCTCTTAAAGCGACTCCTCGCCGCTGGCGGGGGGACGGCCGTTAGTCCGCCGTTAACTCACAGCTTATCGTCCGTTAGATCCTACAGCCAATCCCAATATTACTTAGGTATTTTTCTTCCCTTCAGGGGGGAGAATTAGGGGTTTTTTTGTGTATATTAATTGATTACTTTCATTTTACTCGCTAGGGTTTATTCAATTTGTTTCTTGCTCACTGTCTTGTGTGATGAAGGTTTCGGATTAGGGTTTTACTAGTACAGTTTTGTCGAATTTTTTAGGGATTTCATTGATTCCTCTTCTTGTTGTTGTTTCGATCGATGAATGTTGTGAAAGTTTTTTTTTTTTTTTTTTAATTTTTGTGTTTTGATATATCTCTTTCTTCTTCTTCTTCTTCTTTTTCCTTTCTTCTCCCTCATTGCTTTGATCTGATAAGGTTGAGCATTTAGCGGTTATTCTAGGGTTTTGATTGATTTCTGATTTGATCCATTTATTTTATCTTTTTGTTGTTCTTTGTTGTTTATCCCATGCAGTGAAGGTTGGGATACCTGAGTTTTTGAACGGAGTGGGGAGGGGTGTAGAAGCGCACGCGGCAAAGCTGGAGGCGGAGATTGGAGACTTCCAGAAGCTTCTAGAAACCAGAACTCTCAGGCTCAAGAAACTCGGCATCCCTTGCAAACACGTACGGTTCTCTATCTCCCTCCCTTCCATTTGTTTTCATTATCGAAATGCAGGTGTTTTGAACAGTATTACCAGCATAATGATAACTACATGAATTGAACAGAAAACAATCATAAACATCTTGTTATATTTTCTTTCGCTTAAAAATGTGTGATATTGGGTGTAAGGATTGTGTTGATTATGGTTCATGCTTTCATGGTCTATGATTTGGTTACTAACAATATTAATCCTTTGGAAGACCTGTACGATCAATATGCAAGAGCCTAATGGAACTTCTTATTAAATAGAGGTCTTGTTGTTGGTCTTAGTCCTCGGTTGAGGGTATGTGTACATCATAAAGCAGGGAAGTGGAGTTTAAAATACTTTAGGTGTCAAAACACTTAGGATGTTCTGTATGAATTATCCATTGCAGAGTAATGAGAACCATAGTCCCATTTGGAAACGTGAATAACTTTATATCCGTTTTTAGGTACAGCACTTGATGCCTCCTAGGCATAACATCAGATTGGTGTAATGAGATCAATGACCTACTGTTACTATTACTACCACTACAAGCTGTAAGGAGCGTGATTTCAAATATTGGCCACTTCTGATATATATCGGAAAATTATGTCGGGCTTTGAGGTATCTGGTCAATATTAAACCCTCTAATATTAGCCAATTTTATCGATGTGGATGATATTTGGCGACCTATATTGTGATATTGATACTAAAAGTCAATGGCCGATATCGATACTAATACTAAGATGTTAATCTGTGGTGGTTAGGAGCATGCACTATCATTGTTGACCACCATAACTAATGTTTAGAAGATCAATTTAGGCAGATTGTTCATTTGGTCAGCGCAAGTAGTGGAGACTGATATGGATAAGTAACACGACGATGATGTTCTTCATAGTGTTTTAGTTGTATTCTCTTCCTTTCTTTTAGTTTCTTAAACTTTTGGAAACTTCCACCAGAGCTTTGTGTGATTTCTGTCTTTCTTGTGTGGCAAATATACCTAGTACTTTTTATGGAGGGATAGTGATTAAAAACTTTGTATTAAATAGTTATGCATGCTCGGGGATTGGGTACTAAGATAGGTGACCTATTGTAAGTTACTCTACAGAGGCATTACAAATGGAATTAGAACCTACACCACCCCGAAGTTGTGGAAACTAAATGCTACACGAAGTTAAGTGTCACGCTACACTAGGATTGGTGAGGGCTAACTGGAATCTTCCGTGCTTGGTGAAGCATTCATCTAGTGAGAACATAGAAGCTAGGGGGAGAATATATCATGACCCCTAAAGTGAATAATAGTTCCGCATAGGATATGTTTTAGTGAGGTGTTTGGTATACTATAATTCCATGAGCTCAAGAATTGAGTGTAACAACAATTTTGAGGAAGAAACCACAATATAAACAGTGCTTTGGTGGGGTCGGCATTGGGATGGTGACCTATTTGGAGGTCCTCACTCGGGGTTAACAATTCGGTTCAGGTGCAAACATGAAGCCAACTATTGCTGCTAGCCTATGGTTATGTTACAAAGAAAAAAGAAAGGAAATAATGTGAAGGGAGGGATACGTCATGGATATTTATATATTTCTTATGTGTGCACACACAATCACATGTGGTTATGTGTGTCTTTTTTCTTGACAAACTAGCAATTTGATTATATTCTATATCGGAAAAAAAGGAATGCATTAACACAGACAAATACCTTCCATTTGTAGTGATTTTCAAGTTCATGGTACATGGTGTATGATGCCCACAGACCTTTCATGTGTTAGGTTAAATATTTTGATCTTCACCTTTTCATGTCAGGGCATGTCTTTTGTTTGTGGAGTCATAACATTTGACTTTTACCCACTTATGGAAATTACTCAAACCTAGTGAACTCATAAAGGAAGGGAAGGGATGTCTGAAAGAAAGAGGAAATCACGTTCTCATCGAGTTATTGGGTCACTTAATCCAATTTATAATTTAATGAAGCAAAGCTAACTTCTAACTGCACTTCTCTATTTCAGTAGCAATATCCTATAAGCAATATAAAAATTTATATTTAAATCAAATCTCAGCTAAACCTAACCTTATCTAAGAGATAAAAATTAAATCTAATTTCTCTAAGATAATAACTAATCCAACTGCTTGAGAGATAAATCAGATCTCAATTCAATAACTGACTAAAATAATGATATATGGAATCTAAATGGAGAGACTTGCTAAATGGATGAGCATTTGGACAATTTGCGTTCTCTCCTAAGCGCAGTTCACTCAAGACAAGTCGATCTCCATGACCTACACTTAGGCCAACATATGCGCTATCTCCTCATTTCTCTAAGATAATAACTAATCCAACTGCTTGAAAGATAAATCAATCTCAATTCGAATGATTTATGGAAGCTAAATGGAGAGACTTGCTAAATGGATGAGCATTTGGATAATTTGCGTTATCTCCTAAGCCCACTTCACTCAAGACAAGTCGATCTCCATGACCTACACTTAGGCCAACATAGATACCTATTTGGATCCAAATGAACATCATCACATAATCTATTGGTAATTATCACGACCCTCTGTTCTTACATGTTTCCCATGTTCTTGCTTTTTATTTTGCTGTTTCAGTTTATCTCAAAGTTTTGGAGACCTGGTTCCTAGAATGTTGACCTCTTGTTTATTGTATTGTATATATTTATATGATTTTTGCCTGTTACTATGTATTTTGTGTATATAATGTACATGTTTGGTTCCTTTTGGGTTTTCATATTAACTGAACTGCTAATAATCAAAGAGATAATTCCACATTTACATATCCTCTATCTATTTGTTTGCCATAGGTGGCATAAATAGACTCAAGTGTACTTTGTTGTTATAACTGATGCATCATAATATAATCCTTGTGAACATTATGTCAAGGCCATCTCCATGCGCCTTAAATACATTTTATGTCTCAACTATTTTATTTTATTTTATTTTGTGGGCTGAAGGAGTAAAGTATGTATCACAGAAATGTGCCAAGTTTTGTGTCATCTTGTGGGGCTAACAGAGATTTTACAAAGTTAGGAGATTTGTCATCTAAAAGGATCCATAAGACCCGTGTACATCATAATTATTTATATCGTTCCCAAATGACAGGCTCAACCTCGGTACCACAACTATATTTTTGGGTGTGGGGGTGTGTGTAAAGATAAAATTAGCTAAGAAATGATATAACAATCAGGACCCATATACCCAGATTGGTATTTCAATTTGCGCTTCCAAATAGAGTGCAATTTCCCAAAGCCAGCTTGCTCATGTTCCCCTTTAACTGTGAATCATCCTCACATGGAAAGGTCATGTACCTTGCGGCTAAATCATTTCTGAAATTGCATTTCTTTTCTTGTTAGAATTTTCTGTTAAGGTTCATAAATTTATAGTTTTCATATTCAATGTGGTCTCGCTAATTTGTATTTCTTGGTTTTCTTTGGGTGATGCAGAGGAAATTGATATTAACATATGCTCACAAGTACAGGCTGGGACTTTGGAGGCCTCGAGACCCAAAAGTAATAACTCACAGGTAGTCTCTTCAAAGGAACATGAAGCTTTATGTATTGCTCAAGTTGTGCCAAACCATCAGAATGTGCTCCAAGATGTAGCAGAGAAAACTACATGTGCCGGTTTTTATCTGTTATCATTAGATGCCAACTTGTTTGGTGTATTTTTCTATCATCATTAGATGCCAACTTCCACTGGCGTTTGAGGACTGAATTTTGTTTGCTGAAGGTCCTTGATTATGCTAAATTTTAAGCTTTCTGGGGTTTCTCTGTGAATCAGTTCCATTTTCTTTGGTAGTTGGGGAAATCAAATTTTCCGCGAATAAAACAGTCAGTTGTCATACAGATTTGAGATGCTGCTTTCACCTGTGATGCCATAAAATTGATGCGCGCATCATACCTCTTTTAAAATTGTTATCATGGTGGTAAAATCTTTTTGTTGTGGTAAAAGGTTTTGAGATTCAAATCTTATTTTACATCAGGTTACGACTTATATTTCAAAATTAAAAAAAATGCCAGATCGGAATAGTGAAATGTTATCTGCAGATGCACAGCTCTTCCTTCATTCTGGAGCCTTCATATTCTATGGCATGAGTAACAAACTTCAATTAAAGAGTTTACAACAGAAAGAACACTAGTTTCAGCTTCCTCTTATCTGTACAAGTTGCAGTGATGATGTTGATGTGGTTCAAGCCAAGCAGTGGTAACAACTTTATTTTTCCTCTGGATTCACAAGTCTATACAAAGTCCACTAACCCTTCAACTCCACCGACAGAATTCCATGAAACTGTAAGAACGATCGTTGACATCCTTCCTAAAACAGTAAAGAAAAAACCGCAAGAATGAACAATGTCTGTTGACAAAATTGTATGCATTAATCAACAGTCTCACAGTGCAACATGATGTTCCCCCATGAAAAAAAAGACGGTGAAAAGTCTGTGGAAGGCAAACTGAGAAACCCCTGAACAAAGATCTCACTATCATTTACATCAAACGCCTGCATTCTACTAATAAGCCTCGTCACGGTTCCATACAACACGTATGTACATGAACTGAACGGCACCAATTGACACCTAGTTCTTCTTCACTCTTAAAATTCTCCGCAGCAGATATCGTGTGCCTCTGCTGGCTTCTCCATCGTTGTCAAGCCCAGATATCGGTTCTACATTGCTGGAATAGTAAACATAAAAACAACCGATTACCAATAGCCATTTTAGTGTGAATTAACCAAAACAACGGCAGAAAAAAGAGTGTAACCATTAAAAAGAAATTAATATCAGCATACAGTTTACGGAATAGCATGCATACATACAACATGAAACATATAATATGATATGCAATTAAATAACAGAGATCTATGGTTTAAATGAGCGTGGAGATCATACTTGGGAGATGCTGAGCTAGAATCATGATTTGCGGACACATTCTTGTAAAATTGAACAGAAATAAACCCGCCCCTAGCTCCCGCTGATGACTCTGGAGAACCCTGAAAACTCACACTTGCCCCACCAATTGGAAAAAGTCCTGCAAGGAAGAGAAAAAGAGTAAGACATGAGATGTATGTACTGGAAAGTGAGATTATGGTGGAACAGCAAGGGATTGCATGTGATTGAGGGTTATATGAAGAAAATGGTCACAATGAAATCTAGTGTGCAAGAAAAATATTAATTCTTAGAAGACTTTTCTATGGCTAGCTAACATGCATTACCGGATCCACTTGTTCCGCTCACATCGGCAGATCCAGTTAGTTACATTCAGTATGTTATACTCAATTTCTCTCCTAAGATCACATTCAAAATGTTTTACACAAAATAGCTCTCCTAATCAGATCGAAGAAACCACAAACTGAAATAACTGCTATATAAGACAAATCCATGAACGATACAACATCATGTAAAAGCTGAAACCTGCTAAAAGAGATGACGAGGAAAGGGAATAGCAAACCTTTTTGTTCTAGAATGAGAGGATGAAAACATTTACTCTTCGGCTCAAAATGATTATTTTACAGTGTCAATCATGAAAATTGCACGTGAGAGTGAAAATTTTACATTCATCTCCTACTGATAATATCAGGCTAATTGCAGAAACCTAGGAAAGTAAAAAGTAGGAGTCATCTTCTGAAACTTGTCAACCTTTTCAGTTCTCTAATTTGGTCCACTTTTATTTATTCCCTTTGTACCAACCAAGCCGAACCAATGTGAATAAATGCTATATGGTTAAGGCTAAGAAGTGTCCACATTATATGCCAGAACAAGCCCTCTTCGCAATGCTGTTAGAGCTCCCTAAAAACTAACTTGCAAGCACATCACAATATTTCCTTCCAGATCTACTCATATTATTATCTTGGGAATCAGCAGTCCATTTGATTAGGAGCCCACGAATCAGAGGTGTAGTTGATTGGAAACCTGTCAATCTTCAGACTCTCTCTTTGATTGAAGAGTTAGAAAAAAAAGGAGCTAAAAGGAGCAAGCAAAATCCTGACAGTTCCCTCTTCGTCCGCATTAGTCTATAGAAATTGAAAAATGAGCGTGTAGTATAATTTAAGCTAGTCCAAGGCACGCGTGAAGTGAGCATGCAATTGGATGATCATCTAACAGTATATTCAGTTATCAAATATGCTTTACTTTACCTTGCCTCTTACCTAAATTTATTAGTTTATTCATTATTTATAACAGTTCTTTAATACAACTCCTCCTTGCACAAAATGCATCTCTTTACTGTCTGAGCACTGGTCAATCAGCTCTTACTGATGCCATATCACAAATGAATTTATTTTTGTCCTTGAAGAATTCTGAACAACGATTGACCAGCGCGATATTTCATCTATACAGAGTAGAATAGACAAACACTCCTAGAGAAGTGAATGGATTAAACTTCCTAAAAGAAGAAAAACATGAAATTCTCAATCCCTCTAAAAACTTAGTAATTCTCAAGATCCTTTAACAAAAAGAAAAAGACAGTGTCATCTTGAAAGGAAAGGTATAGATAGAGCCTCAACCAAAGACTTGTAGTCTATGGTCATCAGTTGGACACAAGCTAAGTAACATGCTTGTCTTACAGTATAAGCTTTGTGGAAAATTTCGACAGCAGCAACAACAGAAACAAACAACACAAAACAACTCTTTGGGGTTGCCTACGTATCTAACTTGGCTACAAATTCAAATCATGCACAAAGTCTATTAATAAAACTGGATATCCCTGTAATGGCAAAAGCGTAATATAACTTAATAATACAACTTGTTGACCTGTAATCAGATTTTCTGATGCCACTTAATCAATCTAGCTTACACTCTTCATGATCTTCTGTTACTTTAGGGCTCCAAATAAGGATATCCAATATAAGAAGGAACCCAATGAATTCTAGTTTTCATTCTCATGATCTTCCATATTGTCTCTTGTCTCACATTCAATGATGATTCACCAATTAGTAAGTAATGCTTATGACTTCGGGCTTGGGTTTCTTTTGCTCCCTATCATGTTTGATAAACTGACACGGAATCCTTGTGCCATTCCGGAAGGATTTGAAATCTAACAAAAATTGATGTGTGAGGGTTTTTAAGTGTTTAGATCATGATGTAATGGTCGGATTAAAAACTTGTATGTCTAAAGATGTAGATTTAACCAATATGTTATTTTCGGCCGTTCATTTTGTGCTTACTTGATGGTGGGCAAGAAGTATTCAAACTACATGACTTTTTATTTTTAGTTACTTTAAATAATGTAGATCAACTTCAACAGGGTGGATCTCACATTCGGATGTCGTAAGGCTGTATTTGAGTGGGAAGGATTCGGCTTCGAATCCTTTCAGGAATGACACAAGTTTATCTCTCTCTCTCTCTCTCTCTCTCTCTCTCTCTCTATACACACATACACACACACACAATATTTCTACTATATGTCTTAAAAACACAATATATATTCTATTACTACTATATATATCTAATAAACATAATATATAATTTATGTAAGTGTTTCTTTTCATATTTAGATTTGGATATCAGGGAATCTGCATTTACACCCCTAGATGTAATAGTGATGTAATACAGGATTACAATCATCTTCAATTCAAAGAAAAAGGAAAAACTAAGGTTTTGAGGAAAGAACCAGATAAATTTGGGCTTCGCACCCCTTACACCACGGGCTTCGCACCCCTTACGCCACGGGCTTCGCACCCAAATCTCAAGAGCACACTTAACAATTTTAACTGATAAAATTTTTATTTAATCATTGTCTACTAATAAAATGAAGTCTGATGCCTATTTATAGGCTTTACAAGAAAACATTTCTAAGAATTAAATGATGTGGTACTAAACACCCACATAAAAAAATGACAACTACTAAAAAAATAAGGCAAGGCATAAGAAAACTGACAACTTGTGTGATGTCCTCATCAAATAGTGCAGGGACGTTAAATGCTTTCCACAACAAGTCCTACAATTTGGAAATAATATTCCTATTGTCAGTTTTCATCTCCCCATTCTTCCCTTTGTCTTGTTTACATATATATGCATGGTAGATTGGCATTTGACAAGAGAGACTAGAAAGACTATCAATATCATCCTATCCTACACGAACGGCAAAAGCTTTCCATCACCTTCTCTTCTGATCCTCTTCTCAACTCTTCATTATTGCTCACCCTTTCTCCTTCAATGAAATGTCAGTGGTATCCCAATAAATATGAGGATTGAAAGTTGCTTATTGGAATTCCATCACTAAAACCTACAGCCTTCTCTCCAATCTCCATCTTCAGCCACTTGTTCTTTTCACCTTTTTCCCTACATTCCCCAGCACTCATCTCACACCTTACGGTCTTACAGCTTCTTTTGGATCTCGTTCTAAAAATACATCTCTCTGTGTTTCATCTTTTTAAGAATATATCTGGAAAATTAATATCATGCAGTTTCTACATATCAGTTGCATAAGTGGAAGCCTGGAACTACTACAATTTGATTTTATTTTCCTCTGTTTTGGGACATGTAAAATGGAATGTCAAGATAAGAGCAACTCATGTTGCATGCTGTAGCAAAAACTTTTGACATCAATCTATGATTTCTGCAACAGACTAGGGATGTTAAAATACAGAACAAAATAAGAAGTAATTATGAACCCTACCCAAAAACTTATCTAGAGTTGGTACTAAAACTTGGACTGCACCAACAAGGTATCATTATTATTAAAGCTTTATATAACAGTTTTAATATAAGGAGCTTTACATAACAGTTTCTTGCTTTCTATAAAAGCAACTTTTTACATAATAGCATTTATGAAGTATCCAAATGGATAGATTCTACATGTGATTTTGCTTTCTTCTTTCCATAGTCAAGTTAATTATTAAAAGAGTTGAAATTTCATAACAATACTAACTAATTTCAAGCTTTAAAAGAGTTTAGTTTTATCTTGCCTTAACGCACTGAAGATGAAACAGTCCATCGGGTACTCAAATCATGTTCTAGAAGATGAAATGGCTCAAAAATGTGCCCTACCATACACCGCATGCACAAACTTGCATTTTGGTTTAAAATAAAGAACTCAAGCCAAGAAAATAAATAATGGTACTAAATCAGATAATAAAGATGAGCACAATCGCGAACAATCTTACCTTGCCAAATTATCACGAAGCAGAAAATTATTGTAATAACTAAGGCAAACAGGTTGCTACCAGAAGATGCTGACTTTGCATTCTTCGACCTCTTCAAAGCTTTCATCCTTTCGATCCTTGCCCGCTTCAACATTGCAATCTCAGAGAACTCTCGTATAAGCTTCTGATCAGCAGCATCCATTGACGGAGCCCTTGGAGGCCTAGGAGGCTTAGGAGGCTTCTTACAGCTCTTCTTTTTTGGTTTTTCGCCTCCCACCTTCTTCTCCTCCAAAGGACTCAGCTCCTCTCCTCCAAATCTCCTGTCAACCAAAACCTCCCCATTCTCGAGAGGGGCCTCAACAGGATTCAAGCAATTGTTTCGTGAGCGCAAATCTTCTTCATTTTTATTTGATCTGTCAGAGCTTGCAAAGCCATTCCAGACCCTATTCAGCAAATTTATGGAATTACAATTGGGGGATGCTTCCTCGTCAGCTACTGCATTAGTACCAATTTCTAGATCAATAGCAAGATCTCTTTCTCTCAAACTATCAAAATCCACTTGAACCATGATTCTCTACTTTTAAATCATAAATACAAAATACTCTTCTTTCCTAATACAGCAGTCTCAGATCTTATATAATCACTCTCTTCTTCTTAATTAATCACAGGCAAGCGACCAATTATAATAACTCAGGAATATCACTTATCCCAGTTTCCTGCAAAGACAAATAGACAGACAGCATCGTCAAAATGGAACTTTCTAAGATTAAGCTGTCTTAAATTAGAGCGCCGTTTGTCAATTTCACAAAAACTCAAGTTTTCCTTCTAAAATTTATAAAAATCCAACCTTTTACTCAAATAAAAAACTCTAAAACCCTAGAACTCAAAATCACAGCAATTCAAAAGCTGTAACACTAGAAAAGCAATTAGATCAAAATAGAATTAAACACTTCACAGCTCTATAGCTTAACTGATCACAATCACGAACAAATTAAAAGATTCAACCATTCAATGACTCAAAATTACCTAAAAAACGCAAATGCGGGTCATAAATCCCACAAAGAAACAAATATTGTTAGCTGGAATAATTTGAAAACTCGGTACTCAACCCAAAACTCAGCCCTAAACCCTAGGAATCCAAACCCACCCCAAATTCACAAACCCTAACACTACAACTTGCAGGAATAACACAGTCAAACATTTGAACAGAAGTCAAGGACGCTTACCTCATAGCTCCGATCGATTCTTATAAAACCCTAGAGCGGGGGGAAGAGAGAGAGGGGGAGCGGATAAGGTCTTGCTCTGCGAAAAATTCAAAGAGCTCTTACAGCTACTGCTGCTGCATCGAGAAATGCGAAAGATAACCAGAAAATTCCAAAAAATTGAAATAAAAAATTTAAAAAATAAAGGAATTTTAATTCGCCTAAAAAAAGAAAGAAAAGAGGAACGAAGAGGAGGAAGGCTCTGGAGTCATTAATGGAAGAGGGAAAAAGGTGCGGGTCCAACTTGGTAAATCTGGGCCGTTGATTCGGCAAGCTCAACTAGATACGGCTGATCTAGCGACGGGTCCCACAAAAATTCGGAGGGCGGATATTTTTGAATTATACTGCGAATAAAACCGGCTAAAAGTGCGCTGGTGTCGGTGGGCTAATTTGGGGTGATTTTCTTTAATGATTTTGTTAGAGGAGTGGTGCAAGATTTAATGAGGAAGCAGATGCACGTGCACACTTTAAGCTTGAGGATTATTAATCAAGAAAACTTTATCAGTACAGTACAATTTATCATTTATTTTATTTATTTATTCATTGTGTGCAGCTGAATGTAGCAAAATTAGAGCATCAAGGTACAATAACAATGGCAGAAGAGAGTTGAAACATGATACAAATGTGAGAGCCTGACTCAATGAAAAAAGAGTGAGGTACAGATTTTGCAACTTAATGTTAAATAAATATAACATTAGACACGTGCAATGTACGTGCATATCAACGGAATCTGAAAACAAGTAATTAAACATAGCTCCCGTTTACGATCAATAATGCAAAATTCGTGTGGAGAAAATAATCAAAGCAAATAAACTGCTCTGTTGTCTAATTTGTACAGAATCAATCGTATACGACTCTGAAATCTAAATTGAAACTTTGTTACCGAATATCTCTGAAAAACTTGGAACCTAAACAATAAACCGTGAATGAACCTACAAGACCTAATAAAAGTAGGATTTTAATAGAAAGGCTTCAAATTTTGCTTCCATATCCTTTTCATAAAAATTCGACTGTCATGTTCGGCTTAACTCTTAAGCCGTGTTACTTAACATGCATGTCTTTCATCCGACAACAAACACTATGCTAGTGTTCCTCGCACTTTAGTTAATGAACATTTGTTTTCTTCTCTTGCGACGAATATTTGTGCTATGGTAGTTTATTTCTAGTGCATATATCATATTTGCGATGTATTTTATTTCTGCTTTATACTATGCGTAGCCGACCCTTCGTGGTCGTTTAGTCTCCAGGCTCTCTACTCAGCTTCCGAGTTTCCCCACTCCACAGTAGTCTAGTTCTTATCGCGTATATATGTATGCATGTGTGGTACTAACAGTGTAAGTACCCTTGTACCGACTTTAGGTTCTACTCACTACCGAGATGGCTACCCAATAGGTGTTCTGCTCACTGCCAGATTTTAAACTTGCCTTTTAAGTTGAGTCATTCTAGCAGCTCTGTCAAGCGTTCTAGTAATTAAACACTGTTTGCTGTCCGCACCTCCAGCTTGCTTAGCTCTGTTTGGATGTTCGCTTGCTTGCTAAATTTCCTTCTTGTCAATTTATATATTTTTCTATTAATGGTTGTGAAGAGTTTGAAATCTTACTTCCTGTTTTTCTGAGACTGCATGATTTTTCGGTATTCGTACCGATCTCTTATATCGATATTGTTTTCCTGTATCACTTGACTGCTTTCACTTGATGTGCTAACATTTACCGTACTGTCTCTTGTCCCCTGCCTGTATCACTTGACAACTAATGTGTTACCATCTGATATGTTACTACTTATCACCTACTACCTGTCAAGTTAACAGACTTGTGATTATCAAATTTATGAGAATCATGTATTATATACAGTGATATGTATTCCTAGTACTCATATACTCTTAAATTCCTGAACTTGTCATGCTCTTGCTATTCCCGTAAATTGATAATTACTTAATAAATAATAATAAGACAACTTGCACCGGGTTTGGGGGAAACTGATGGGTCCCGAATAATTTCATATATATGGTGGTCATATCGTGTCACGCGTGGCCATATTCTTGAGGGATCACCTGGCGGCCACCAGGGATTCCGTGGTGGTGTTTTGGCACCCCTATTCCTCCTGTTTATTTATATCGGTATGCACAAACCCTAGGCCTATTTTTACGTGATCTATGATACCCTACTGCTGTTCGGGCGTACAATAAGTTTGATACCTAAGGTACGTTCCGGCTCAGCACCGGATACTCCTGGACCGTTGTCCCGGGCATGTATGGGACCCATTCTAAAGATGGTTCGTCGAACTCCATCAGTTTTCGAATAACTTGTTCAATAAGTTGTAAGTGAAAGTATGTGGAATGGAACATATACTAAAGCTTACAACATAGACGGCCCCAATTATACTAAGATGCTAATATATAATTCGTTGTGTTGTTTTGCAACTCGGGTCGTACACGCTCGGATTACTACAACATGGGATAAAGGTATATAGATAAGGGTTTCCTTATTTGAATTATTTCTTTGACGTACTAGTCTCATAGAGCTGGGACCTAAGCTTGTATGATTAGTTTTGCTCGTATTCGATTTTATTCGTTTTTTATTGGCCCAAAGGTTACAATCCCAGTTTTGTGTTTTGATGATAACAAAGCATATGAAGTTATCTGGTATTAATCAAGTTCTAGAGTGTATTTCAAGATTCAAAAAGATGTAACAGGGTTCAAGAAAACCTAACAGGTTTCTTCCTCTAAAGGAAGGTGTTGATGGTTAAAGGGTTCTCAAGAACTGGATCATAACTTAAAACACTCAGCGTCGCTCAAATGTCACTATCAAAGAAGCCCGCTTGAAGATTCTTGTAGTCGATTAGAACCTTGTAAGAAACTAGTTTGTTAAAGAGTAGAATATAGATTTGAGGCACAAAGATATACACACACAAAAGTACACGTTTTCAAAAGTATGATTTTGACATGTTTGATTTTGATACTTGTTCAACATTTTCTTAGAAATTTCTATCTCAGTTTAGAACTTGTATCTCATGGCTACACATATCTTCTCTCTTCCAAAATTCAAACAAAAATTATTTGAAATTTTTTTATTTTTCAAAAAATACCTTGACTCAGTTTTTAGCCTAGGTCGGTCGACCGTGCCTGTTACAGGACAGAATGGTCGACTGCACGGTCGACCGAACCACTGCCAATTGGGGTGTGTGTCACACCCCGTTTCCCAAAATACGTGAAAACAGAGTCGCGACGAGAGTCGGCGACGTATATACGCGAGAAAAATACCCCACGTATACACGCTAAGCCTAAATTAACCTGAACAAGCTATAAAATCTGAACCATAATAATCAGCGATCACTGCAATAATACATATAAAGGCTACACATGATCTCAAATGAAATAAGGAATAGAATAGAAGTTAAGTGTGATATACATGAATCAAGAATAATAGCAGGATTAAAAAAAGGAAAGGATACCAGAATCGAAAGGGAGAGCGTCCAGTTTCTCGCAAAGCGTACAATCTCATCGAACACCTGCACAATAAAACAAAGCGTCCAATATCTGGACGTGCAAATCTAGGGTCGTCAGAAAGCGACCTGGTGAGTGTGTGTGTAAAGAGGACTACTCGTGCATATAAACAATGTGCACAGAATAATCACAAGATAACTGCAAACATAAGATAACTAAATAACATGATAAATAAACAACTGAATAACAATAATATGAATAAGCGTACAAATAAAAGACAAGTAAAACAACTGTAACAAACAACTGATGTCTAGATGTGTATCCTAACAATATCACTAATCTAGTATATAAATCTGGTGTTACAATCATATGCCTATCATAGTGATATATATGTACAATCAGGTGATTAAGGTCAGTCACAATGTATTAACAGTTCATTATCATTTATTATGTCAGTGAATACCAATTGTCACCTATATTAGACGCATCCCATACTACGCCTACTACACGTGTCAATCAGGGTCCTAAGTTTGTTGAAATTAATAGAAGAGACATTGTCCATACTTTTGGTGGGTCTCGTACATATCCGGGACCACGGCCTCAGTTTCCTGGCGCTGAACCAGGCCGTACCGCTAGTGATTGAGGCTAAACCTGCACAAAAAATACAGAATTTTAGATTTAGAATGAAGATGTGCAAGTGCTCAATTCTTACCGCTATAGCAAGTGGCTATACGGGTCGTGATCCACAAGGAGGGTTTTGCGATAAAAGCGTTTACGTTTTTGTATTGAAATCTTTATGAAAACCAAACGAGAGTTCTTCTCTGTTTTTAAGTTAAAAAAAATGGAAAAGAATTATGTTAAAGTTAGAAGAAAATGAGAGATGAAGAAGGTGGAAAGAATCAGAAAACGGCGAAAGCAACTATGTACAAATGATTATTTACAAAGAAGTGAAAAGGATGATTTGGAAGAGGTAATGTTGGTGATTTAATTTACAGAAATAAAAGAAAAGAAATAAAAACAATTACTCACCTTCTTTTCACCAAAAGCTTACCTTGAATCTTTAGCTACGATGTTACCTTGAAGTGGAGGCAATCAGCGCATAGCCCATAAGATGTGAGTATTGGTCTTTTCCACATTGCATCATCAAGACAACTTCAAGAATGAAATGATACAGAGAGAGACTCCATTCCATCGTCATGAGCTATCGGTGGCACTCGCAAAGGCAAGGCTCTTTCGATACTTTTAGACTCACTTGGAAGACAATTGTACCAAAAAGAAAAGTGAAGTAGAAAAGAAGAAGAAGAAGAAGACTAAAAGAAAGTACATACAAAGAAAGAACATCGATTTGATTTCATAACAATCAAAGAAAAGAAATAAATCTTGCACCGGTGTCACTCCAGCTCAAGCTTCATTCTTGTTCTTCGATGAAAGTCTGATCTCCTCTTATTTACATAAATGAAAACTAAAATTACATGAATAAGAAAAACAAAAACCTAAACTAAGAAATGAAAAAATAGTCTAAATCCTATCTCTGCATGGTCGTCCCTTTTGCCTTTGAGTGCAGGTATTTATAGGAGAAATGGAGAGGGTAGAGGAGTATGAAGATAAGTAAATCTGGCAATTTTTGAACTCCCCTTATCTTCAAACTTGATTTGAGATGGATATTCAGTTCTAATCTGCAGTTTGTTGGCGTGTTGATTGCTAAATATCACTTATCAAATGACAGAATTCGAAATAATGATAAACATAAGAGTTGTAGCTCTATAAGTCTGCTTTCTGGATCATCTTGAATCATCAGAATTGAGATTCTGTAGCAAAAGATATGATTCGAATACTAAAATGTATCCAGTCAGAATCTGAATCAAACTTGCTTCATTTCATCCGTTAATCTTCTCTCTCTCTGTATTTGATATTATCCTCAGTTGATCTTTAGCTAACCAAAATAGATTTATAGAAATCTGAATTTGTCAGTTTCCATTTGGTGTTATCATTTTGATTTGCTCTGATCTTCAGCTGAACATTTGCCCCAATCCTTGATTTGTTCTAACTAGATCTGGGATCATCCTCAGCCAACCAAATAGATCCAGTTAAATCTGATTTTAACTGGTATTTATTTAGTTTAATTCTCTTTCTCTTCATTATTATCTTCTGCAAAATAAACATTTAAGACAAGAAAATTAGTAGATTTATTACACGATAAATGTAGGAGTGTAATGAAAAGAATGCAAAATATGTGTACGATCACACCCCACACCTATCTTTTGCTTGTCCTCGAGCAAAACAACTAAACTATATTAAGGATTATTAGACCACTTTCGCAGGTCACGCGATTGCACTGAGCATGTGCAACAAGCCGTTAAACCTCTAGGTTTCCCCTAGAGGATGAGTTTTGTCTCGTGAGGATTTTCAGCGGATTACACCCACAAAATTCATAAAGAAAGAGAAACAAAGAGTTAGTATTTTCGAAAAGCATTTTGAAAGAGAAAAATATTTAAAATATAATTGTAAGATTTAAGCAATCTATAAGTTATAAGAAAACTGAATTTTTCATTCCTAAACTTAGTCTCTATTCAAAAATTTGTTATCAATCAAAGTAAGGAGTCAAATTGTACTTCTCATCTAGTCTATTACTTTACCCTAAGTCATATGCACCTTGTGACTGTGAAAATTTTGACTAAGGGTTCATTAACTCTAACTCTTATTCCTTATTTATTTATATATATATGTTTTTTTTTGTGATATTATTCCTTAGTTCTATTAGGCTTTCTAATCTGCCCATGTAACGAGCGTTTAATCGATGACTCCCAAACCAAATGGTCTTAGGGCACCGGGTGAGAAAACACCCCAAGGACTTAAGGACTCGAGCAAACAAGGTCATAAAACTAAGGATTTTATTATATGAACCTCTTTTAGGCGTGAATACTTATGCTTTATTAGGCACAAATACCCAGCTTAATCAGAGGATTTTTTTTTTAAACTTATCTAATCATCTTTCGCATAAATACTAAGGCTTGCTTAGGCCAAAGCACCTAGCTAATCAATAAATAGACTTGTTCATTTTTCATAGATATTTTTTTTATAAGGCATAAGAATCTTTGTTTTTGAACCCTAAGTGTGTAAGTGTATGAAGTGTGCATATTTCATCAAGGTAAAGATCAAGACTAAATTACTTTGACAAATTATCTTCCTAACTCTAAAAATCAAACAAATAATCTTATTTTGACCAAGTATAAGAAATCCTAATTTGAATTTTCCTATTCCTTAAAATTAACTTAATTTCTTACAAAAAATATGTCAAAATATTGTTTCTATTTTCAAAAAGTTTTTAAAAGTAAAGAAAATGTTATTATTTTTTATTTTTTATTTTTTATAAAAAGAAAAAAAACTAAGTTATGTTAGACCCTCCCCCACACCTATCTCATGCATTGTCCTCAATGTATGAATTAATGCATGATGCATGAAAAAGAAGAAAGGGAAGGAAAAGGTTACCTTAAGGTGGTGGTTCCGGTGGTGGTCTGATTGGTCCACGAAATGTGGCCCAATCAACTTTTTGTGGGATTCGGAGGAACCCACCAGAAGTTTCGCTGATTTAACCCATTAAGATTGTGTATCCATGAAGGATTTTTATTAAGTATTTGACCCCATCTAATTTCCAAATTCCATAACAAATTTCGGAGTCAAATTTGTCAACCACCTCGTCCTAGATTGGAGTGTGAAAAGATAGAATGATTGACTTGGACTCAGGAAGTACAGGAACTAATACCGACTCAGGAAGGTGACTTAAGTCAAGTAAAGGTTCAGGAGTCGAAATAAGTTCAGGAATTGGGTCCAAGTCAAGAAGTTGAAACTCAAGTCCACAATTATTGTCCCATGGAATGTGACTTAATGTTGGTGATTCAAGTTCAAGAATGATAGGTGGGAAATCAAAACTGACTCTAAAATGTTACTCAAGTCTGGTAATAAAACAGGAGTCAATATTGATTCAAAAAGTTGAACTGGATCACAGATTTGGGAATCTAGGTCACGTATCTCATTGAGTTCAATATCAAAAAAATGAGAACTTGCCAATTTATCAATGGGATTTTTAAGATTATAAAATTGGTCAAGTTCAATATGATCATCAAAGATGGGTGATTCAATTTCATGATGAATTGGCACAGGATCCAATGTTGACTCGGGAAAAAGATTGAAATCAGGTGCAGACACCGGAGTCATTATTGAATCAGGGAGTAGAATTGAATCACTAAGTTGAAGTTCATGATCATACTCATTTTCAATATCTATTTCAGGCAATGGATAACTTGCCAAACTATCAATTTCATTTGGAGTTTGGGCAAGTTCAAATGGATGTTCTGAAATGAAATCTTGATTTTCAAAACTACATGACTCTTTGGCTCTAACAGAATGGTTAGTGACATCAGAACTGGTCAAACGGTGGGAACGTAGAGATTGGACCATCATATCTATGTCACGATTACGAGCGTTTTGAGCCTGAGTCATGACTTCAAGCATCTTTTCATAGTTAATAGGTTCATTGTATTGATGAAAAGATGAAGTATTGTCTTGGAATTGGTGGTGAAATTGTGAGTCCATCAGATTTTGGGATTTGTGTTTGGACTCACGCATACTCATTTCCAAAATTGATAGTTTTCTATTTTGGACTGGTGGAACTGAGTATGAATCTTGGAAATATTGTGGACAAGGTGGAGAAGGGGACAAGTTGGTTGAAAATTATGCTCGGGGGAGGTGAATCCCCACTGACTCTGTGAAGAGTTGAAATTATCATGGAAATTATGGTTATTAGATTGGGGACATAGGTTATATTGATTCGGATAAGACCAATCCGACACACTAGGTTGGTTAAAGTTATGATATGCCGGGTTGGTAATATCTGAAAATGAAGTCGGTGTGTAATATGGATTATTATTGAAGTTGGAAAAATTATTATTATAAGCCATATCACACAATAGAATACAAACAAAAAGAAAGAAAAAACAACAAATAAGCAAACTAAAAAGAATAATTCTAAACTAAGTTAAGATAGACCTATGACCTAGACGACTCCTAACTGATTAGACTGTCCACGGGAGGTTTGATGCAGACTTTGACCATAAGCTAATCAGCCAGGTCAGGGCAAGGTTGGTGGGAGGTTTTCCGTCAAGGACGTTCCTTAATTAAATAACCACCAACCTTCGGGCTTTCGGCCCTTAATCCCTTTCCTAGACACTGATTTGGCAGGAGTCAAATTCCAACACCTTTCCCCCTTAGGATAATCTCCTAATTGAGTCCGAGATGTCCCTAGGGCCAATGTCTACTCATTTTTTGTTAGGCTTGGTTAGTGAGTACTTGGAATCTGATTTTTGGGCTAAGGAAGGGTGATTAAATCCCCACCTTATCTTGTTATAGGTTGGTGCCCTTAAGGTTAGTTTGTGCAAGTGTACAAGATATGTAAACAAGATTCACTCAAAGCGATGTAAATCAACCAAGAGATGAGTCTTATTCTACATGCAATGCGGACGTACCTTGCTCCAGCACTCTTCAACAGTAAAGAAAATGAATTGAAAAGACACGTGCCTAAAATGCAAACGTCTAATCAATTTTTTTAACTTTTTCAACAAACGTTCTACTGTTGATTTATTAGCAGGTTTTTGGTGATGGCATATAAGAAAAAATAAATTGCAAAAAACTAGAATTTTGCAAAGAAAGCAGCCCTGCAAAAAACAACGTTAGTAGTCAACTCCTTTCTACCGCGGATCCGCGGCTTTGGCCACAAAACGCGGCAAAGCAGAGGGTACTTGGTCTCTGCTTTCTAGAGTAGAGGCCCAAGACCACTTATATGTTACTGCAATCTTAATTTCCTGCTTTGCTTGCCCTATAACCTGCAACAGAGAAGAAAATTCATTTTAGTTCTAAAAATTTTTCAATAAAAATCAGATTTCAATAAAAAACATTATCCTCCCCGGCAACGACGCCAAAATTTGATTGAGGCTAAACCTGCACAAAAATACAGAATTTTAGATATAGAATGAAGATGTGCAAGTGCTCAATTCTTACCGCTATAACAAGTGGCTATGCGGGTCGTGATCCACAAGGAGGGTTTTGCGATAGAAGCGTTTACGTTTTTGTATTGAAATCTTTATGAAAACCAAACGAGAGTTCTTCTCTGTTTTTAAGTTAAAAAAAATGGAAAAAGAATTATGTTAAAGTTAGAAGAAAATGAGAGATGAAGAAGGTGGAAAGAATCAGAAAACGACGAAAGCGACTGTGTACAAATGATTATTTACAAGGAAGTGAAAAGGATGATTTGGAAGAGGTAATGTTGGTGATTTAATTTACAGAAATAAAAGAAAAGAAATAAAAACAATTACTCACCTTCTTTTCACCAAAAGCTTACCTTGAATCTTTAGCTACGATGTTACCTTGAAGTGGAGGCAATCAGCACATAGCCCATAAGATGTGAGTATTGGTCTCTTCCACATTACATCATCAAGACAACTTCAAGAATGAAATGATACAGAGAGAGACTCCATTCCATCGTCATGAGCTATCGGTGGCACTCGTAAAGGCAAGGCTCTTTCGATGCTTTTAGACTCACTTGGAAGACAATTGTACCAAAAAGAAAAGTGAAGTAGAAAAGAAGAAGAAGAAGAAGAAGAAGAAGAAGAAGACTAAAAGAAAGTACATATAAAGAAAGAACATCGATTCGATTTCATAACAATCAAAGAAAAGAAATAAATCTTACACCGGTGTCACTCCAGCTCAAGCTTCATTCTTGTTTTTCGATGAAAGTCTGATCTCCTCTTATTTACATAAATGAAAACTAAAATTACATGAATAAGAAAAACAAAAATCTAAACTAAGAAATGGAAAAATAGTCTAAATCCTATCTCTGCATGGTCGTCCCTTTTGCCTTTAAGTGTAGGTATTTATAGGAGAAATGGAGAGGGCAGAGGAGTATGAAGATAAGTAAATCTGGCAATTTTTGAACTCCCCTTATCTTCAAACTTGATTTGAGGTGGATATTCAGTTCTAATCTGCAGTTTGTTGGCGTGTTGATTGCTGAATATCACTTATCAAATGATAGAATTCGAAATAATGATAAACATAAGAGTTGTAGCTCTGTAAGTCTGCTTTCTTGATCATCTTGAATCATCAGAATTGAGATTTTGTAGCAAAAGATATGATTCGAATACTAAAATGTATCCAGTCAGAATCTGAATCAAACTTGCTTCATCTCATCCGTTAATCTTCTCTCTCTCTGTATTTGATATTATCCTCAGTTGATCTTTAGCTAACCAAAATAGATTTATAGAAATCTGAATTTGTCGGTTCCATTTGGTGTTATCATTTTGATTTGCTCTGATCTTCAGCTGAACATTTGCCCCAATCCTTAATTTGTTCTAACTAGATCTGGGATCATCCTCAGCTAACCAAATAGATCCAGTTAAATCTGATTTTAACTAATATTTATTTAGTTTAATTCTCTTTCTCTTCATTATTATCTTCTGCAAAATAAACTTTTAAGACAAGGAAATTAGCAGATTTATTATATGATAAATGTAGGAGTGTAATGAAAAGAATGCAAAATTTGTGTACGATCACACCCCACACCTATCTTTTGCTCGTCCTCGAGCAAAACAACTAAACTATATTAAGGATTATTAGACCACTTTCGCAGGTCACGCGATTGCACTGAGCATGTGCAACAAGCCGTTAAACCTCTAGGTTTCCCCTAGAGGACGAGTTTTGCCTCGTGAGGGTTTTCAGCGGATTACACCCACAAAATCCATAAAGAAAGAGAAATAAAGAGTTAGTATTTTCGAAAAGCATTTTGAAAGAGAAAAATATTTGAAATATAATTGTAAGATTTAAAGCAATCTATAAGTTATAGGAAAACTGAATTTTTCATTCCTAAACTTAGTCTCTATTCAAAAATTTGTTATCAATCAAAGTAAGGAGACAAATTGTATTTCTCATCTAATCTATTACTTTACCCTAAGTCATATGCACCTTGTGACTGTGAAAATTTTGACTAAGGGTTCATTAACTCTAACTCTTATGCCTTATTTCTTTATATATATATGTTTTTTTTGGTGGTATTATTCCTTAGTCCTATTAGGCTTTCTAATCTGCCCATGTAACGAGCCTTTAATCGATAACTCCCAAACCAAATGGTCTTAGGGCACCGGGTGAGAAAACACCCCAAGGACTTAAGGACTCGAGCAAATAAGGCCACAAAACTAAGGATTTTATTATATGAACCTCTTTTAGGCGTGAATACTTATGCTTTATTAGGCACAAATACCCAACTTAATCAGAGGACATTTTTTTTTTTAAACTTATCTAATCATCTTTCGCATAAGTACTAAGGCTTGCTTAGGCCAAAGCACCTAGCTAATCAATAATTAGACTTGTTCATTTTTCATAGATATATATTTTTTTTATAAGGCATAAGAATCTTTGTTTTTGAACCCTAAGTGTGTAAGTGTATGAAGTGTGCATATTTCATCAAGGTAAAGATCAAGACTAAAATACTTTGACAAATTATCTTCCTAACTCTAAAATTCAAACAAATAATCTTATTTTGCCCAAGTATAAGAAATCCTAATTTGGATTTTCCTATTCCTTAAAATTAACTTAATTTCTTACAAAATTATGTCAAATATTGTTTCTATTTTCAAAAAGTTTTTAAAAGTAAAGAAAATGTTATTATTATTTTATTTTTATTTTTTATAAAAAGAAAAAAAACTAAGTTATGTTAGACCCTCCCCCACACCTATCTCATGCATTGTCCTCAATGTATGAATTAATGCATAGATGCATGAAAAAGAAGAAAGGGAAGGAAAAGGTTACCTTAAGGTGGTGGTTCCAGTGGTGGTCTGATTGGTCCACGAAATGTGGCCCAATCAACTTTTTTTGGGATTCGGAGGAACCTACCAGAAGTTTCGCTAATATAACCCATTAAGATTGTGTATCCATGAAGGATTTTTATTAAGTATTTGACCCCATCTAATTTTCAAATTCCATAACAAATTTCGGAGTCAAATTTGTCAACCACCTCGTCCCAGAATGGAGTGTGAAAAGATAGAATGATTGACTTGGACTCAGGAAGTACAGGAACTAATATCGACTCAGGAAGGTGACTTAAGTCAAGTAAACGTTCAGGAGTCGAAATAAGTTCAGGAATTGGGTCCAAGTCAATAAGTTGAAACTAAAGTCCACAATTATTGTCCAACAATGGAATGTGACTTAATGTTGGTGATTCAAGTTCAAGAATGATAGGTGGGAGAATCAAAACTGACTCTAAAATATTACTCAAATCTGGTAATAAACCAGGAGTCAATATTGATTCAGAAAGTTGAACTGGATCACAGATTTGGGAATCTAGGTCACATATCTCATTGAGTTCAATATCAAAAAAATGAGAACTTGCCAATTTATCAATGAGATTTTCAAGATTATAAAATTGGTCAAGTTCAATATGATCATCAAAGATGGGTGATTCAATTTCATGATGAATTGGCACAGGATCCAATGTTGACTCGGAAAAAAGATTGAAATCAGGTGCAGACACCGGAGTCATTATTGAATCAGGGAGTAAAATTGAATCACTAAGTTGAAGTTCATGATCATACTCATTTTCAAGTTCTATTTCAGGCAAGGGATAACTTGCCAAACAATCAATTTCATTTGGAGTTTGAGCAAGTTCAAATGGTTGTTCTGAAATGAAATCTTGATTTCCAAAACTACATGACTCTTCGGCTCTAACAGAATGGTTAGTGACATCAGAACTGGTCAAACGGTGGGAACGTAGAGATTGGACCATCATATCTATGTCACGATTACGAGCGTTTTGAGCCTGAGTCATGGCTTCAAGCATCTTTTCATAGTTAATAAGTTCATTGTATTGATGAAAAGATGAAGTATTGTCTTGGAATTGGTGGTGAAATTATGAGTCCATCAGATTTTGGGATTTGTGTTTGGACTCACGCATACTCATTTCCAAAATTGATAGTTTTCTATTTTGGACTGGT
Organism: Agave tequilana; assembly: GCA_038442645.1. NCBI lineage: Eukaryota > Viridiplantae > Streptophyta > Magnoliopsida > Asparagales > Asparagaceae > Agave > Agave tequilana. Next base: position 61,411 of record JAVJIF010013186.1, read on the forward strand.
GGAACTGAGTATGAATCTTGGAAATATTGTGGACAAGGTGGAGAAGGGGGACAAGTTGGTTGAAAATTATGCTCGGGGGAGGTGAATCCCCACTGACTCTGTGAAGAGTTGAAATTATCATGAAAATTATGGTTATTAGATTGGGGACATGGGTTATATTGATTCGGATAAGACCAATCCGGCACACTAGGTTGGTTAAAGTTATGATATGCCGGGTTGGTAATATCCGAAAATGAAGTCGGTGTGTAATATGGATTATTATTGAAGTTGGAAAAATTATTATTATAAGCCATATCACACAATAGAATACAAACAAAAAGAAATAAAAAACAAACAAATAAGCAAACAAAAAAGAAAAAAATCTAAACTAAGTTAAGATAGACCTATGACCTAGACGACTCCTAACTGATTAGACTGTCCACGGGAGGTTTGATGCAGACTTTGACCATAAGCTAATCAGCCAGGTTAGGGCAAGGTTGGTGGGAGGTTTTCCGTCAAGGACGTTCCTTAATTAAATAACCACCAACCTTCGGGCTTTCGGCCCTTAATCCCTTTCTTAGACACTGATTTGGCAGGAGTAAAATTCCAACACCTTTCCCCCTTAGGATAATCTCCTAATTGAGTCCGAGATGTCCCTAGGGCCAATGTCTACTCATTTTTTGTTAGGCTTGGGTTAGTGAGTGCTTGGAATCTGATTTTTGGGCTAAGGAAGGGTGATTAAATCCCACTTATCTTGTTATAGGTTGGTGCCCTTAAGGTTAGTTTGTGCAAGTCTACAAGATATGTAAACAAGATTCACTCAAAGCGATGTAAATCAACCAAGAGATGAGTCTTATTCTACATGCAATGCGAACGTACCTTGCTCCAGCACTCTTCAACAGTAAAGAAATGAATTGAAAAGACACGTGCCTAAAATGCAAACGTCTAATCAATTTTTTTAACTTTTCCAACAAACGTTTTACTATTGATTTATTAGCAGGTTTTTGGTGATGGCATATAAGAAAAAATAAATTACAGAAAACTAGAATTTTGCAAAGAAAGCAGCCCTACAAAAAACAACGTTAGTAGTCAACTCTTTTCTGCCGCGGATCCGCGGCTTTGGCCACAAAAACGCGGCAAAGCAGAGGGTACTTGGTCTCTGCTTTCTAGAGCAGAGGCCCAAGACCACTTATGTGTTACTGCAATCTTAATTTCCTGCTTTGCTTGCCTTATAACCTGCAACAGAGAAGAAAATTCGTTTTAGTTCTAAAAATTTTTCAATAAAAATCAGATTTCAATAAAAAACGTTATCCTCCCCGGCAACGATGCCAAAATTTGATTGAGCCTAAACCTGCACAAAAAATACAGAATTTTAGATTTAGAATGAAGATGTGCAAGTGCTCAATTCTTACCGCTATAGCAAGTGGCTATGCGGGTCGTGATCCACAAGGAGGGTTTTGCGATAGAAGCGTTTACGTTTTTGTATTAAAATCTTTATGAAAACCAAACGAGAGTTCTTCTCTGTTTTTAAGTTAAAAAAAATGGAAAAGAATTATGTTAAAGTTAGAAGAAAATGAGAGATGAAGAAGGTGGAAAGAATCAGAAAATGGCGAAAGCGACTATGTACAAATGATTATTTACAAGGAAGTGAAAAGGATGATTTGGAAGAGGTAATGTTGGTGATTTAATTTACAGAAATAAAAGAAAAAAATAAAAACAATTACTCACCTTCTTTTCACCAAAAGCTTACCTTGAATCTTTAGCTACGATGTTACCTTGAAGTGGAGGCAATCAGCGCATAGCCCATAAGATGTGAGTACTGGTCTCTTCCACATTACATCATCAAGACAACTTTAAGAATGAAATGATACAGAGAGAGACTCCATTTCATCGTCATGAGCTATCGGTGGCACCCGCAAAGGCAAGGCTCTTTCGATGCTTTTAGACTCACTTGGAAGACAATTGTACCAAAAAGAAAAGTGAAGTAGAAAATAAGAAGAAGAAGAAGAAGAAGAAGAAGACTAAAAGAAAGTACATACAAAGAAAGAACATCGATTCGATTTCATAACAATCAAAGAAAAGAATAAATCTTACACCGGTGTCACTCCAGCTCAAGCTTCATTCTTGTTCTTCGATGAAAGTCTGATCTCCTCTTATTTACATAAATGAAAACTAAAATACATGAATAAGAAAAATAAAAACCTAAATTAAGAAATGGAAAAATAGTCTAAATCCTATCTCTGCATGGTCGTCCCTTTTGCCTTTGAGTGCAGGTATTTATAGGAGAAATGGAGAGGGTAGGGTAGAGGAGTATGAAGATAAGTAAATCTGGCAATTTTTGAACTCCCTTATCTTCAAACTTGATTTGAGGTGGATATTCAGTTCTAATCTGCAGTTTGTTAGCGTGTTGATTGCTGAATATCACTTATCAAATGACAGAATTCGAAATAATGATAAACATAAGAGTTGTAGCTCTGTAAGTCGGCTTTCTGGATCATCTTCAATCATCAAAATTGAGATTCTGTAGCAAAGATATGATTCGAATACTAAATGTATCCAGTCAGAATCTGAATCAAACTTGCTTCATCTCATCCGTTAATCTTCTCTCTCTCTGTATTTGATATTATCCTCAGTTGATCTTTAGCTAACCAAAATAGATTTATAGAAATCTGAATTTGTCAGTTTCCATTTGGTGTTATCATTTTGATTTGCTCTGATCTTCAGCTGAATATTTGCCCCAATCCTTGATTTGTTCTAACTAGATCTGGGATCATCCTCAGCTAACCAAATAGATCCAGTTAAATCTGATTTTAACTGGTATTTATTTATTTTAATCCTCTTTCTCTTCATTATTATCTTCTGCAAAATAAACATTTAAGACAAGAAAATTAGCAGATTTATTACACGATAAATGTAGGAGTGTAATGAAAAGAATGCAAAATATGTGTACGATCAGCTAGGTACTCAGTAACAGTAATATCACTGTATAAACAGTAGAACAATAACAGTACAGATGGGATATCAGTCATCCCCCAGGAACCCTGCAGTGGAACCCTCAGTCGGCTGCGCAACCTGTATCCTAGGTCCACCCAAAATACAGACGCTGTCTCCTCCATCAATTTTCCTAATCCCGGTATAAGTTGTTCAATTACTTTATTATTGAATTCAGTAAAAACAATCAATACTCATGTTACCTATAACACTGGGACGATGCGGTGACAGTAACGATAATAGTACAGTAACAGTCAGTAATCGTATACACGGTGAACAATATCAGTAACAGTGAACAATAACAGTAACCGTGTATACGATGAATAGAGCTGTAACGAGCGTTACGGTCTAACGATACTTTCCTAGTAACCTTCAGTAACATGAACAATATGTTTATCAAGTAAGTGTCATGTATACTCAGTCAAGTCACTTAAGTGGTATCATGATATCCAGGATCAAGAATATTATGCAAGGTTTTTGAAAAGAGATATAAAAATATTCACAAGACAATTTATTTGTATTTAATATATGTAGACGTGGACTATTAACTGACAGGTATGACCAATGATTAAGTTTGAACAACAATTAAGATGTAAAATGATATTTATAGAAATAGACCAGATAAAACGCTCACGTGAAACAATATTGAAATACTAAATGGAAAACAAAGAATACTCAAATGAAACGCTGTTTCAGAACCAAAATGGTTTTTGATTTTCACTGCACGAATCAGTACAGATCTCCAGAACATCTCATGGGCCAGTCTTCAAAATGCTGGTGTATCTGCTCCACAGTGAGCACGGCTCCGGATGGATCCGGATCTCACGAGTGGGTCCGTATCGCTGTAACACGCAACCCAACACATACGTTGATATACAAACACATACGTACGCATTATATACATTCCCCCACATATATACATATACATGCACTAATAAATAAATATACATGCACATATTAAAATACTATATTTCTTAAATTACCATACCCCTTTCTAATCTTTTATTTATTTATTTATTTATTTTATTATTATTATTATTATTATTATTTGGAAACTTGTAAACTAGACTACGAATATTACTAGGTAATGACTGAAGCACTGCATAACTTGTTCTAACTACCTCTTGATACAATGAGTACAATGCATGGATAATAAATCTGGTGAGTGTTGCTAAACATAAAGTGTTGTTCAGTTTAGTTTAGCTATTCATGATTCCGCATGGTTTTCTTTTGCAACACTAGTCTCATCATCACTGTGAATACATATCTCCCCATCTCTCTTGATGGAGCCATTGCTGTCACATGGTAAATTTTTATGGGATCGTTTCTTTTAATCTCTACTTATATCAATGTGTTCCATGCAAAAGAGATTGCTATGATAATTTGATGCATATAACTTGGCCTAAAATGCTCTCATATTCATCTGCAACCTATCAACCTCATCACCCTAATCGTCAGGTGAGCATTTCGGTAGGTAAGTCAAAAATATACTTTGAGAATTATTTCCATTGTTGGCCCACAACATGGAGAGTCCCATAGCTAACCAGATGCCCATTCAACAACTGATCAGCTTTTGGTTCTAATGGTTAAAACACTCTAAAACATGAGAGGGTTGTGAGCCAAGTGTAAATACTTTGGTGTATACTTCCTTGCTTACTTATATTGAAGTAAGGGATTTCATGGGAGTGTATAATTATCATGTAAGCATATATCCAGGCTGTAAAGACAATTTCTATCTTAACTTTACTTAATGCATTACATGTGTGTGGAATGCAAATTCTCAAACACCAAAGGTTACCAATCCTATAAACACTTGATGCATCACGGGCAGGGATGTATGCAGGTTGATAAGCCAATGTGTGTCCAACAACTGGATATCCCAGAAATACCTAATGCAAATACTTTTGTAAATACTTTAATGCATCAAAGTGTGCGGTTGTGTTTGTGCATGTGCGGTTCTGCCTGAAGCCAAAGCCTGCATGCGTAGACAAGGCCAACACATAAGTTTCCTCTGTGGTATAAAACATACTGTATGTGAACAGAATTTAACAAGTATATATATAAATTGGAATAAGCACTTCAACATCTCACTGACATACACAGCACACACACTAGCTACATGTACACACACATACACACTACACCATTTCAACCCATATTAATATATCGTGTCATGCATGCAAATTATAACGAGAGAGAGGAAGCAACTCACGCAATAGGGTGACTTGCGGAGCACCGACGGAGGCTCCGACAGAGACGACGGAGGCTGCGGAGGACGTCGATGGAATGCTGGAGAAGAGTGGAGTGTTCTCGTGCTCGCCGACGGAAGAAATCGGGCTCCGGTGGGTCCCGACGGCAAGGGGAAAAGGGGACAATGGCCATGATGAAGGGGAGTTGACATCCATGGTGATGAAATCAAATATATCTGCTCGAAATTTGGCGACATGACCTCTTATTTTATATTTTCTTTAATTTAAAATTGACATTATAACCTCTAACAAGGGTCTAAAATATCTAAGCAGGATAGGATGTGGGAAAGCCATTAGCATCTATGCTGAAGCAAAAGAAGCCACCATGTTCAACAAACCCAAATAAAACAAGCCTATAACTTTAAGTTTGGTAATTTCTTTTTTCTTTTTTTTTTTAACAGTTAGGTATCTCCAACTTTAATCTAGCAAGGTTCAGAGGAATACTTTCGATTTGCCACCAGAACAAGACAAACAAGAATGGTACGATCATTAATATTAGAAGATAATTTAATGCAAATTTAGAATGGCATTATACCTTGACAAGCAAGAACTTAAAAGAAATTTAGCAGAAGAAGAAAATAACACTCACATTTATACATAGGGGAGGAGTTGGTAAGCTATCGCGGCTTGCTGAAGATGTAGACGGCCAAGGGAATGCTGACCTGGGTCTTGGGTTGCTGAGGCCAAGGGTGGAGAAGCTCCGCAATGTGTGAAGGTGCTTCAAGAGAGTTCGGCCTGAGGTTGTTTGCTCGAATCGGGCTCTGACGGGCATGGCGTGGCCAGGTGCGGTCTCAAGTTTGGATGGTCTGGCAAGCAAAAGGTTCTGGGGAGAGTTGGAGATGGAGAGGAAAATAACTTAGGAATCAGTTAAGGATTTGTATTATATTTGTTAAAGGATTAAGATTAGTTATGTTTTGATCTAGTTGTTAAGATTAAATTCTGGTTGTTAGGAGTTAGGATTTGATGGAGATTGGGTTATTACGATTGAGATTTGGAGTTAGGATTTAGATTAGATTTAGGATTAAAATTATATGGGGTTAAAAGATAATGGGTATTGGGTTTCGGGTAGTGGGTCTGTGGTAATGGGTTAATGGCTTGGCTTGGACCAAGGAAAGGAAAAAGAAATATAAGCGTGGGCTTGGTTTTGGCTCAAAAGATTAGATTTAAAGAAAGATAGTAAACGCAAACAAAAATAAAAATAAAAATAACCAAATATGGATAATAATAATACTAACAATATTAATGGTCACTAACAACTACATGTTAATAATTATTTAAATTAATTATTACTAACAATAAAAATCTATAACGGATTTATTATCAAGCCCACATATAATAATAATACAAATCGTATATACACATGTAAAAATTTATTATATACATAAAAATCATGTATAAATACATTAGGGATATTACAGTGTGCATCTTGTGCGCATTCCCGGTTGACCGATCAGTTTACCGGCGGTCCCTTATTGCGGTCGACCGACTGTATCCAATTTGGTTTCGGTTAAACACGATCGACCGACTTGTCGATCGAGAGCCAACAGTCAATTTTTTTTTGAATGGCCGGTTGACAGCCGGTCGACCGACAGATTGGCAGTAACAGCCAGTTCTTTTAAATCTGTTTTTAAATATGTTTCTTTTAAAATGTGAAAAGTTGAATTTTTAGGGTCAATTTCTTCCTTTTTACACCTAGTAAAACTATTCTAAAAGTATTTTTCTAAAACCAACATAAAGGGTGATTGGGATTGGATATTTCACAACAAGAAATTCTATTAAAAATCCAGTTTTTGCTTTCAAAGGGAAAAAGTTTCAGGTTTTCTTTGTGCTCTTATTTTCAAAGTTATAATTAAGTTTTTCTGTTCTTAAAATCTCTCTTTTTCTGATTTCCACTCTCACTTACATCCTTGAGCTTCAAATTTACATTTACTCTATAGTTTTTTTTTGTAAGAGAGTTGCAAAGAAAGTGTTTGTGACCTCATGATCATCAAGAGCTTATTATCTCAATTGGCTTTGTGCTGCCTCTAGTGTAGAGGATTGAGTTGGGGAGTTGTGTTTCCAAGTGGTTATAATTCCTTGTTGCAAGATCCCTTTGTGGAGGATCCAATAGTGGATAGCGGGATCCTTCACGGTGGTAAAGGCTGGGACGTAGAGCAGTGCATCGAACCTCGAAATAAATCCTTTTGTTTGCGATTGCTTTATTTTCTCTATTTACTTATTTATCATTCATTTTTTCCGATCAATACATCTCAACAAAATAGCAATTGTGCACCTCAACTCTTATCTAGAGGAATCACGAGGAGAAGTTCAGAGCCCTTCACGGGGAATTCGGCTTCAATTCTTGTTTTGAGTGATCGGTTGCATTATTTCATATTAAATTGTCTAGAATTTTTATTTGATTAGATATACACCTATTCACCCCCATCTAGGTATAATTTCAATTGGTATCAGAGCTTTGGTCTCTAGATTTTGGCTTAACAACCTTAGAGAGATCCCAGTTGTTATATTTCATTAACATCTTCATTCTCATCCACTACAGTTAAAATAGCCGAAGGTATTAAGACCCCTCCCAAGTTTGATTGTTTTAACTTTCCCTATGGAATGTTAAGATGACCGTGTTTTTGCAATCTCTAGAAAGCCGGGTTGCAAAGGCGATGACTAAACCCTTTAGTGTACCTACTGGTGATGAGGAGACTTGGTCCGATGTTGCCACCAAGGAGTTTGATGCCAGTGCAAAGGTACACTATGCATTACTTTAAACCTTGAACGATGACGACATAACTAGGGTCATTCATTGTAAATCCGCCTACGAGATTTGGTCACACCTAGTGGTTACTCATAAGGGAACATCACAAGTCAAGAGAGTAAAAATTGATCTCTTGCATTCCCAATATGACAACTTCACTATGCATGAAAATGAGTTCATTGATGATATGGTTAAAAATTCACTAAAATAACTAATGATCTTACTTTTTTAGGTCATGCCATTGACAATGATCAAAAAGTCTAAAAGGTCATTCGTATACTTCCACCCTCAAAGAAGTCAAAGCTACTATATTGAAAGAGTTAAATGATAAAGAAGAAATAAAGCTCATCAGTCTTATCAACAACTTTAAGACCCATGAGTGTAGAGGAAGGGTAGAAAAGAAACGACATCACAAAAGAAGAAGACAATTGCCTTCAAGTCTACTCCCACCATCTCCGACTATGAAGAAGAAGAAGATGATGATGAAATCTTTCCCTCCTTGTAAGAAATGTAAGGAGCATGTACAACAAGCCAAAGATCAACAATAAGAGACAATGACAAGGAAAGGAGGAAAAGAAAATCATCTGTTTCAACTGTCGAAAGCCTAGACATATCATTGCCGAATGTCCGGATATCAAAAACAAGCCATCTTCCTGAAACAAGCCAAAGGAGCCATTTAAAAAGAAAGCTCTCTGTTGATTTGATTCCCAACAAGTGGTATCAGAGCTTTCTGGGTTCGACGGGGAGTTTTTTCGTTCGGGTGGAGCAAATCAATTTGGAGACTATCTACAGTTTCGTTCAGAGGTAAAGATCTGATATTTTCTATTTGGATTTGTTTTCACTAATTGTTTTGCACATTGTGCTGAGAAATTTATTGAGTAGATGGCCAGAGAAAGTCAATCCATGATGAAATCCGTGAAACCACATCTGATGAGATCGATGTGGTAAAGTTTGATTGCACGAACAATTTTGGGATGTGGAGGTGTGAGGTGATGGATGCATTCATGGCATCAAACTTTGAAGACACTCTACGATTAAAAGAAAAGTCGAAGGATACTTCTAAAAAGATTGGGACAAAATGAACAAGACGGCGTGTGATCTTATAAGGTCTTGTTTGACATAAGACATCAAGTATCATGTGCTATATGAGACATCTGCAATGAAGATGTGGGAGATTCTCGAGAAGAAATACTTGACAAAGAGTATCGAGTCTCGACTGCTTCTAAAGACGAGGCTTTATCACTTCTAGTAAAAAAGGGACTTTTTATTGCTGAGCACATGAACAACTACATAAAGCTTCTTACAGATTTGATTAATGTGGATGTGGATATCAAAAAAGAAGATAAAGCGTTAATTCTTTTGAATTCTCTTCCTGATGAAGAGTATGAGACTTTCATCCTCACTTTGATTAATGAGAAATAATCACTTAACTATAATGATGTGTCAGCTGCTCTTATAAATTATGAAGTGAGGAGGAAGGATAAGCAATCTTCTACTAATGATACATCAGCAGAGGCATTGATAGTAAGAGGCAGAGGTTCCAATCGAAAGCGTAAAGACGAGCGTAAGAGATTCAAAGTTCAGACCAGGGTTCAGAGATATGAAAAAGAGCCAGTGTGCTTTCTGCAAAGAGATAGGGTACAAAAAGGTTGATTGTCTAAGGATCAAAGATAAGAAGGAGTCAAAGACCGAGGCAAATCTGGCATAGGTGATTAGTACACAAGCTGGTACTTCACAGGTAGGTGGATCGGACTCAGACTCATCGGTATTCTTGTTCTCCATTACTACTCCTAATATTTGTTACTCAGGCGATTCCGAGTTGATATTAGATACAGGAGCTACCTATCATGTGTGCCCGAACAGGGATTGATTTTCTGGCTTTGTGAAGCAAGATGGATGTTTCGCTGTCATGGGTGATCATCATCTATGTAAAGTGGAAGGGATAGGTAAAGTCCGTGTAAAGATATTTGATAGGATGGTATGAGAACTGAAGGAAGTGACATACCTTAATTAAAAAAGAATTTTACCTCTATTGGTACCTTGAAAGCATTGGGTCATGGATGTTGGCCCAAAGGTTACGATCCCTAGGTTATGTGTTTTGATGATAACAAACCATATAAAAGCTACTTGGTACTAATAGAAGTTCAAGAATGAATTTTAGGTTGACACAGGTATGGATAGCTCAAGCATGAAATATTAGGCTCTAGCTCAATCACTGCTCAACATCAAGTTTCAGAGACGCCTGCTTGTAGACTCATCTCGTAAAAAGTTTTTTTTTGTTAAAGATTAGTATGTATGGTTGAAGCTTAAAAATACACATACACCAAAATGCACGTTTTCTTAAAGTATGATTTTGATTCTCAAAATTTTCTAAAATATTTTTTTATCAAGTTTTGAACTTATATCTAGTAGCTATGTATGTTTCCTATCTTCCAAAATTCAAACAAAAATATTTCAAAATTTTACATATCTTCAAAAAATTTTTCAAAAACTATTTATGCCAAGGTCGGTCGACCGGGCAGTCGACCGTGCCTATTACAAGCTAGAACGGTCGACCACACGGTCGACCGGAGTTCTGGCAATTGGGGGTGTGCACTTTGTGCACGTTCCTGGTCGACCGGTCCCTATTGCGGTCGATCGGGCGGTCGACCGACTGTGAGCAGCTAACTCTCGGTTTATCACGGTCGACCGACCGGTCGACCGGAGAGTCCTAACGGTCAGATTTTTGAATCTACCGGTTGACCGGCCGGTCGACCGCTAGTCTGCCAGATTGGCAATTCTGACTGTTTTGTTTGAGTGTTTTTAAAACATGTTTAAATTCAAAACGTGGATAGTTGATTTTGAGGGTCAATTTATTCCTCTTTTATGCTAGTAAAACTAATCTAAGTTTACTCTTCCTAAAACCTATATAAAGGGGTCACTAGGGTTGAGTTCATTACAACAACAATTTGAAAAGATTCAAAGTTTTGTGCTTACTTGAGAAAAAGTTTTGGTTTCAATTTTTGTGCTTTTACTCTTTGAAAATCTCTTCAAGTTTTGGTTCTAAAAATTTCTCTTCTATTTTCAAATTTTACTTACAAACCTTGAGCTTCAATCTTATATATTATTCTCTAGGGTTTTTGCAAAGAAGTATTTTTAAGAGAGAGTTTGTTGTCTTTTGATCACCCAGTGCTTATTGTAATTGTTGCTACGCTACCTTTGGACTAAAGGAGTGTGTTAAGGAGTTGTGTACTCCATAGTGGTTGTAATTCCTTTGGTAAAAAGTTCTAGTGGATTGAAAATCCTTCACGGTGGTGAAGGCGGGGACGTAGTACGGTGGCTCGAACCTCGAAACAAATCTCTTTGTTTGCGATTGATTTCTTCTCTCTCTTATCTAGTTTATTTTCATTCATTTATTGTCAATCTGTACTCTTACAACAAGATTGAATTGAGCACCTCAAACTCTTATCTAGAGGAATCACGAGGAAGAAGTTTAGAACCCTTCACGGGGTATACGGCTTCTAATCTTGCTTTGAGTGATCGTTTGCGTCATCTCACTTTTATTTTGCATTGAATTTTGATTTGATTAGCCTTAGACCTATTCACCCCACTCTAGGTGTAATTTCAATTGGTATCAGAGCAAGGTCTCTAGTTTTTGGCTTAACATCCTTAGAGAGATCCTAATTTGCTAATCATTCTATACGTTTCTTCATTCATCCACTAGTAAAGATGGCCGACAGCATTAGGACCCCTCCCAAGTTTGATGTCCTTAACTTTCCCATATAGAAAGTTAGGATGACCATATTTTTGTAATCTCTAGGATGCTGGGTTGCAAAGGCGGTGACCAAATCCTATAGTGTACCCACCGGTGAGGAGGGCACTTGGTCCGATCTTTCCTCCAAGGAATATGAGGCTAATTCAAAGGCTCAAAATGCCTTACTTTTAGCATTGAATGAGGATGATATGACAAGGGTCATTCATTACAAATCTGCCTATGAGATTTGGCAACACTTATTGGTCACTCATGAGGATACTTCACAAGTCAAGAGTGCTAAAATTTATCTCTTGCGTTCCCAATATGAAAACTTTAAAATGCATGAAAATGAGTCTATTGATGAAAGGATTACGAAGTTTACTAAAATAACTAATGGTCTTGCTTCTCTAGGTGATGAAATCAATAATGATCAAAAGATCTGAAAGGTCATTCACGCACTTTCACCGTCTTGGGAAGTCACAGCTACCACATTGAAGAAGTTGAACGATAAAGATGAGATGGAGCTCATTGGTCTCATCGGCAACCTTAAGACCCATGAGATGGAGAAAGAAGCAAGAGCAGAAATGGCGCTATAAAGAAAAAGACTATCGCTTTCAAGTCTACTCCCGCTATCTCCGACGATGAAGAAGAAGAAGATGAAGAGCTATCTCTCCTCGTAAAAAATGTAATAAGAGCATACAATAAGGAAAAATACAACTATAGGAGACGACGACAAGGAAAGGAGGATAAGAAAATCATTTGCTTCAACTGTCGGAAAGCTGGACATATCATGACCAAATGTCCAGATTTCAGAAACAAGATATCTTCTTCTATCAAGCAAAAGAAGCCATTTATAAAGAAAGCTCTCAAAGCCACTTGGGATTCAGAAAGTGAATCCAAATAGGAGATGGACACTGCAAACGTATGTTTTATGGCAAACACACCCAAGGTAAATTCTGAACCATCTTTTGATAATAGTGGAGTAACTCAAGAGGATTTATTAAATGCTTTTATAGAACTTTCAGCTAATTATGATTCTTTAAAGAAAAATTGTCAAACAATGAAAAAGGAAAATGAAGTTCTTCAAAACAAAATTATTATTCTTTCCAAAGAAAAAGATGATTTGTCTTCCACTTTTATCAACACAAAGGGATTTTGATGCATACAAGGTTTCGTGTAAACTAAGTTTCCCAAAATTGATGAAAATAAAATTTCTATCTTAAAAACTAAAATCAACAATTTGAAAATGAAAGAAATGTGAGTTCAATAATGCTAAATTAGAAGACATGTTTTCAAAGAAAAATGCTTCAAAGAAACATTTTCACACTGCATATGCTCACACTTCTAAAACACACACCAATCATTTTCATACACCACATGTTCACCATGCTCATAAACCACATGTTCATCATGCACATCATGCTTTCAATATGGAAGATTTTATAAATGTACTTATTGTGATCGAAATGGTCATCTCACTAAATTTTGTTATGATCGTATAAATGGTACTGATAATCATGTTCGTGTTTGAAGTACTAACGTAATAGGACCCTAGAAAATATGGGTACCAAATCAACAACTTCATTATTTGATATAGGTACACACCAAGGCTACAAGACGTAGGGAGCGGTGGTACCTTGATAGTGGTTGCTCAAGGCACATGACATGGGACATCAATAATTTTGCAACCCTATCAAGGTACGTTGAAGGTTGCACCGTCACCTTCGGAGATGATTCTAAAGGTATAGGTAACATCAAGATTGGTACATCTCCTTTAATTGAAAATGTTATTTTAGTTGATGGTTTTAAATATAATCTACTTAGTATTAGTCAACTATGTGATCGTGGTTTCAAAGTTGTTTTGATGAATCTTCTTGTAACATTTTTTATTGTAAAACCAATGATTGTATTCTCACCGGATTTCGTGAAAATAATATTTATATTATTGATATGTATAATCTAGATTGCTAAACAAAATGTTTAAATGCTTCTAATAAGGATTCATGGTTATGGCATAGAAGATTAGAACATGTATCTTTTGACCATCTTTCTAGAATCAATTCTAAGGAATCGGTGAAGGGTATTCCTTACTTGAAGTTTAAGAAGGAATGCATTTGTGATGCGTGCCAACTTGGGAAACTAACCAAGTCCTCTTTTAAACCAATCAAGGATATCATGACATCTAGGCCATTAGAATTGATCCACATGGATTTGTTTGGTTCTACTAAAACTAAAAGTTTAAATGAAAATTGGTATGTTTTTGTTTTAGTTGATGATTTTTTCCGTTTTACATAGATTTTCTTTTTGGAACATAAAGATCAAGCTTTTTCGCATTTTAATATTTTCAAAAAAGGGTTAAAAATGAAAAAGGTTTTTTATTTTACGCATAAGAAGTGATAGAGGTGGTGAGCTCATCAACCAATCCTTTATTACTTATTGCAAAGAAAATAAATTAAGCATGAGTTGTCATGTCCTAAAACTCCACAACAAAATGGAGTCATTGAAAGGAAGAATCAGACTCTTTAAGAAATGGCTAGGACTATGATTAGTGAATACGGGCTCCCTCAATACTTATGGGCTGAGACCGTAAACACCACATGCTATATATTGAACAGAATTTATTATTGTAAAAATTCTTCTAAAACTTCTTTTGAAATCTATTTTTCAAGAAAACCAAGTGTTTCGTATTTTAGAGTTTTTGGATGCCAATGTTTTGTTTTGAACACCAAAGATAACTTGGGTAAATCTGATGCTAAACCTTTTGAAGTAATTTTTGTTAGCTATTCTAATACTAGCAAAGCTTATAGAGTGTTCAATAAATCATCTCTTACAATTGAAGAATCTATGCATGTTAAGTTTGAAGAATCTGATGCATTTGTTAAGAATGTTGTAGAGATTGACACTTTAGGTAAAGACCTGGTGAAAGCATCCTTGAAGGACTCACCCACTCAAGAAGATAAGCAAAAACTTAATGGTGAAGTTCAAGAGGATGAAATGGAACCATCTCAACCACTTCTAAAAGATTGGAGATACGCTACAAGTCATCCCAAAGATCTCATCATAGGTAATGTATCAAAGAGGGTATCTACTCGCTCTAAACTCCATGATTTGTGTGGTCATTATGCTTTCATTTCTTATATTGAACCCAAAAACATCCTCGAAGTCGAGGGCGACTCATATTGGTTGCTTACAATGCAAGAATAGCTCAATCAATTTGAGCGCAACCAAGTTTGGCATCTCGTTCCTAGACCCCGTGGTAGACCAACAATTGGTACTAAATGAATTTTTTGGAACAAGTTGAATGAGTCGAGAAATGTTGTTAGGAATAAAGCTAGGTTAGTGGCCCAAGGTTTACCAAATCGAGGGAATCGATTTTGAGGAAACCTTTGCACCTGTAGCACGACTAGAAGCTATACGGATCACACTTGCTTTTGCTTCTTATAAAAATTTCAAACTTTTTCAAATGGATATCAAAAGCGCCTTTTTAAATGGTTTTATTGAAGAGGAAGTATATGTTGAACAACCTTCGGGTTTATTGATCCTATACATCTAAATTTTATTTTCAAACTAGATAAAGCTTTGTATGGTTTAAAACAAACTTCTAGAGTTTGGTATGAAAGACTTTCAATATTTCTTCTTTCAAATAATTTTATTAAAGGTAAAGTAGATACTACTTTGTTTACTAAGCATGTTGATAGTGACATTCTCATTGTTCAAATTTATGTTGATGATATAATCTTTGGATCTACTAACGAAATATTTTGCAAAGAGTTTGAATCATGTATGCGGAATGAGTTTGAAATGTCTACGATGGGAGAGCTAAACTACTTCCTTGGATTCCAAATCAAGCAAAAGAGTGATGGGATCTTCATAAGTCAAGTCAAGTACACAAAGGAACTCATAAAGAAATTCGAACTTGAAGGGTCAAAGACTAGCAAAACTCGCATGGCTACCACAACCAAACTTGACAAGGATGAGCAAGGTAAAAGTGTAGACATAAAACTTTATAGAAGTATGATTAGTAGTTTGTTGTATTTAACGGCTAGTAAGCCGGATATCATGTTTAATGTATGTCGTTGTGCTAGATTCCAATCTTATCCTAAAGAGTCCCACTTGATTGCGGTAAAACGCATTATTCGATACCTAAAGGGTACTATTGGAATGGGTCTATGGTATCCGAAGATTGGAGAATTTTCAATGACGAGTTTTTCGAATGCTGACTATGCATGTTATAGAGTGGGTAGGAAAAGTACTAGTGGAACATGTCAGTTTCTAGGAAATTGTCTTGTTTTATGGTCTTCTAAGAAATAAAATTCTGTAGCCCTCTCAACCGCCGAGACGGAGTATGTTGCGGCTGGGACTTGTTGTGCTCAAGTCCTTTAGATGAAACATACTCTCTTTGATTATGATTTGTATTATGACCATGTTAAAATATTTTGTGATAATATTAGTACTATTCATATGACTAAAAATGCAAATCAACATAATAAGACTAAGCACATAGAGATTCGATATCACTTTCTTAGAGATCATTATGAGAAAGGTGATATTGATATTGATTATGTTTCTACTGAATTTCAACTCGCAGATATTTTTACTAAACCACTTGATTTTAACAGATTTTGTTTTATATGTGGTAAACTAAATGTTTGTATTATTGATTGATGAGATTTCATGGTTATTTACTAACCCTTTTGATGTATAACGAAAAGGGGGAGAAGTATTTGTGGTGGTTTGGTGGTTTCATATTTTGGTTTCATATTTTGTACATGTTTATCTCATATATGTTTTTCATATGATTTCATGTTTTTGATAATAGAGCATCATTTGAGGGGGAGCTTTTATCTCCCTCCTATATTTTATTTTATAGCTTATATATTTTATCATCATCAAAAAGGGGGAGATTGTTGGCCCAAAGGTTACAATCCTTAGATTATGTGTTTTGATGATAACAAACCATATAAAAGCTATTTGATACTAATAGAAGTTCAAGAATGAATTTCAGGTTAGTACAGGTATGGATGGCTCAAGCATGGGATATCAGGCTCTAACTCAATCGCTGCACAATATCAAGTTTCAGAGACGCCTGCTTGTAGACTCATCTTGTAAAAAGTCTTTTTTGTTAAAGATTAGTATGTATGGTTGAAGCTCAAAAATATACACACACCAAAATGAACATTTTTTTAAAGTACGATTTTGGTTCTCAAAATTTTCTAAAATATTTTTTTTATCAAGTTTTGAACTTATATCTAGTAGCTATGTATGTTTCCTATCTTCCAAAATCCAAACAAAAATATTTCAAAATTTTACATATCTTCAAAAAGATTTTTTAAAAACTGTTTTGGCCAAGGTCGGTCGACCGGGCGGTCGACCGTGCCTATTACAGGCCAGAATGGTGACCGCACGGTCGACCGGAGTTCTGGCAATTGGGGTATGCACGTTGTGCACGTTCCCGGTCGATCGGGCGGTCGATTGGTCCCTGTTGCGGTCGATCAGACGGTCGACCGACTGTGAGCAGCCAACTCTCGGTTTATCACGGTCGACCGACCGGTCGGCCGAAGAGTCCTAACAGTCAGATTTTTGAATCTACCAGTCGACCGGCCGATTGACCGCTAATCTGCCAGATTGGCAATTCTGACTGTTTTGTTTGAGTTGTTTTTAAAACATGTTTAAATTCAAAACGTGGATAGTTGATTTTGATGGTCAATTTATTCCTCTTTTATACTGGTAAAACTATTCTAAGTTTACTCTTCCTAAAACCTATATAAAGGGGTCATTAGGGTTGAGTTCATTACAACAACAATTTGAAAAGATTAAAAGTTTTGTGCTTACTTGAGAAAAAGTTTTTATTTCAGTTTTTGTGCTTTTACTCTCTAAAAATCTCTTCAAGTTTTGGTTCTGAAAATGTCTCTTCTATTTTCAAATTTCACTTATAAAACCTTGAGCTTCAATTTTATATATTATTCTCTAAGGTTTTTGTAAAGAAGTGTTTTCAAGAGAGAGTTTGTGATTTTTTGATTACCCAGTACTTATTGTAATTATTGCTACGCTATCTCTGGACTAGACGAGTGTGTTGGGAAGTTGTATACTCCATAGTGGTTGTAATTCCTTTGGCGGAAAGTTCTAGTGGATTGAAAATCCTTCACGGAGGTGAAGGCGGGGACGTAGAGCAGTGGCTCGAATCTCGAAACAAATATCTTTAGTTGCGATTGATTTCTTGTCTCTCTTATCTACTTTATTTTCATTCATTTATTGTCGATCTATAAGATTGCATTAAGCACTTCAAACTCTTATCTAGAGGAATCACGAGGAAGAAGTTCAGAACCCTTCATGGGGTATACGGTTTCTAATCTTGCTTTGAGTGATCGTCTGCATCATCTCATTTTTATTTTACATTGAATTTTGATTTGATTAGCCTTACACCTATTCACTCCCCTCTAGGTGTAATTTCAATGGAGTATCTATAAGATATGGTGTTCTCAAGATGACTGGAGGCTCAATGGTGGTGTTGAAGGGTGTCCGACGCAATAACCTATACTACTTGATGGGTGGTACGGTTATAGGGCGAGTGGCGACTTTTATTTCTTCAGGTGATGTTTGTACATAGGTTTGGTGTATGAAGCTGGGATATACAGGAGAAAAATCTTTGCAAGCCCTAGCAAAGAAGTGATTATTAGAAGGTGCATCTACCTGCAACATGGAATTGGGTGGACAAGACGTTCTGGACAAGAAGACGAAGGTGAAATTCGGCACCTCTACTCACCGCTTGGAAGGTCTTCTTGATTGTGTTCACTTTAGAATTTGGGGACCTATCAAGACTGCATTGCTTGGAGGCCATCGGTACTTTATCTCTTTTATTGATAATTTATCTAGAAATTGTTGGATATATTCGATGAGACAAAGATTTGAAGCCCTAGGTATGCTAATGAAGTGGAAGGATAAGATAAAGAAACAGACTGGTAGGAAGATTAAGGTGCTCCAAATTGGTAATGTTAAAAAATATAAGAACCAATTCCTACAATTTAGCCAGAACACTGCTATTAGTACTCACTTCACAAATGGAATACATAAGTTGGCTAAGAAAATCAATCGCTCCTTGCTGGAGAAGGTTCCGTGTGTGTTGTCTAATGCATGATGAGACAAATCGTTTTGAGCTTATGCACATTATATATACTAGGCATCTCATAAATGGACTGTCATCGCTGCAATAGGAGGTAAAACTCTGTTGGATATTTGATCATGTGGAGCTAATCATGATTATAATTTGCTACGGGTATTTAGAAGTCTGACCTACTTTAGTACCAAAGATGGTAAGGTAAATCCGCGAGTAAAGAAGTATGTGTTTTTGGGTCTCCAGAGAAATATGAAAGGCTACAAGTTGTGGGACCCCGAAAATAAAAAGATTGTATTGAGTAAACATGTCACATTTGATTAGACTTCATTGTTAAAGTCAACCGTCTCTTAGCAGGTGGAGAGATTGAAGTCCAAAGATATATCACAGCGGTGGAGGTTAATGCTACTCCATCACCTCCAGTTGGTGCGGTATCTGTAAGAACTTCACTGGATGTGACACCGGGTGGAGATCATATAGCGAGTTTTGATGCCTGATTGCCAAAAAGAATAAAGAGAATATGAAAAGTGTATGTGACTGATTTTGATTCTGAATCTTTGCAATTTAACCGTATAGCGAGAGCTATATAGGTCGAACCTTAGGCAGAGATGTGATGAAAGCATTTCAGTATTTATTGTTTCCTGACACCTTCTTTTGTTTGGAGAACTTAAAGAAAGAGATTAGTTGAAAGAAGTTTAGTTTTTTATATCAATTAAGAGAAAGATCACAACCTGCTAATAATCTGCCACCATAAATAAATAATACCAACTAGAGGTTACCTTCACGCTAAACTCTAAACATGAAAAATTACTCCATGTTTCAAGTAAAACACATAAAACAAATAACAAGATTCTAATTGAAATATCACTAATTAAAATTTAATATTAAAATATCAAGACAATGGTCAAGCATAAATTGAGGAAAATAGTTAGAAAGTACTAGCAAGTAGTTGATCTAATTACCATCATCATGTGCCTTCAAGATAAATCTAGGGTTTAAGTATGTATGAAATTTAATTGGGTTCTCTATTCAATATTATAGGTCCATGGGAGTGATATTAGCAAGTCATGAAAAGTGGATTTAGTTACTCATGGTGCAAGAGAAACAAAGCATGATTTTTGAATAAGAAGATTGCATGAAATAAAGAAGCAAAATATAAAACAAAAAGTAAGTAAATAATAAAGGAGATGTAAAAAGAATGATAGCACCTTGTTTTGATCTGTCACCTCAAATTACATTGACTTCTCCTTAAAAATCTTCTCCAATGTAAATAAAACTTAAAAATTATAATGAAAATTCGAAAAGAAAATAAATCTAAAGAAAACACTAAGCTTGAGCTTCTGAGATGCCTCTCTTCTGTTGCTTTTCAGGGGTATTTATTGGAGATTTTAAAAGTAGAGTCTCAGTAGAACACCTCCCCCAAACTCGACGCACACGACCCCAAGATAGCCGCATTTCCGCGGCCAAAAAGGGTTGCCACGGCTTTTTTGTGGAGTTTGGTCACGCGCTTTGGCGCGTTACTTTATGTCATCCGTTCATATGGAGTTTAGAATTTTCGTTTGATTAGATAACTTGGAGATCAAGTTATCCTTAGATCCAGGTTAAATTCAAATTTTCTCCCCTTTATCTTCGACTTGTGGTGCAAGCAACCAGAATTTGAATAGAAATTCACCTTTATCTTCAATTGAAATGAGGATTTATCTTATTCTATCCTTTTCCTCTTCTAAGTTTTAAATTAAATTAATTTAAAACCCAAATTTATATCGGATAGACTATAAGCTTCCTTTATCTTCCCAATTAATCTTTATTTTCATAATAATTGTGAGCTTTTGGCTTCTTATAGGTTTTCTCTTGGATTATGAAGGTCTGCACATTAGTAAACAATAAATGAATTAAATAGTAATATTTTATAAAATTTAAGTATGAAAATGTGACTAAAAATATGCATTATTGATGATCAATCATACCCCACACCTATCTTTTTGCTCATCCTCGAGTAAAAATAAAAAGAAGAAAAAAAATAAAAATCTAACCATCCTAATCTCACTTTTATAGGATTCACGATTGCACTTAGCACGTGCAACAAGTTATTAAACTTCTAAGTTATCCTTAGAGGATGAGTTTTGTCTCGTGAGGGTTTTCAGTGGATTGCATCCCCAAAATTCATAAAGAACAAAATAAAGTGTTAGTGTTTTCAAAATTCTTTTTTGAAAGAGAAGAATATTTGAAATATTTTTGAGAAAATCAAGTAATCTATAAGTCTTAGGATCACCAAATTATTCATTTCTATACTTAGTCTCGATGTAAATATTTATTATCAATCTAGGTTATGATTAAAACTGAATTTCTCACTTAGTCTATTATTTTACCTTAAGTTATATGCACCTTTGTGATCGTGAATTTTTTACTCGGGATTATTCAACTTCAACTCTAATGCCTTGTATAATATATTTTTTTTGTTTTTTTTTTTTACAGAAGTTCAAAGTATTACCACTTTATTGCCATTTAAGCACTTCTCTCTCTCTTTTTTCCTTTTTTTAATATGTATAACTCATCTAATTTTCTTTTGTGTAAGTATCAAGACTTCTTGAGGCCCTAATACCTTACTAATTAATTATTAGATGTGTTATTATATTTATATATATATATTTTTTCAAACTTACCTAATTACCTTTCGCGTAAATACCAAGGCTTTCTTAGGCCAAAGCACCCAGCTAACAATAATTAGATTTGTTATATATATATATATAATATATATTATTATATATATATATATATTATATATATATATATATATATATATATATACACATATTATATTTAAGGCACAAGAGTCGTTGTTTTGAATCCTAAGTGTGTAAGTGTATGAAGTATGCATATTTCATCAAGATAAAAATCAAGACGAAATTATTTTTCCAATTTTCCTCCTAGTCTTAGAAATCAAACAAATAATCTTATTTTCACCAAATATTAAAAAATCCAAATTATGATTTTCCTATTCCTAAAATTAACTTAATTACTTTCAAAAATAAATCAAAGTATTGTTTTCTTTTTCAAAAAGTTTTTAAAAGAAAAAATTTGTTAGGTCAAAAATTCTGTTAGTAAACCTACCTATGTAAGTATGTATATTTATTTATTATTTTAGTTTTCTCTTTTTCTATCATGTTAATTATGGTACATATTAGAATGTTAGATGTTAAATGTTAGACCATCCCCCACACCTATCTCATGCATTATCCTCAATGTATGAATGAATGTATGCATGCAAGGAATAAAGTGTAGAAAGAGGTGCAAAAATATGTCCAACATCATGTTTCTCCCACACTTAGATTTTTTTAGATCTCATCCCTCTGCACGCTTCCCATCATTCTAATGGGTTCTCTTTATATGGCACAGTGGGGAGGTCAATCTTTTTGTCATTTTAGCTCGCTTCTCCCTAGTCACACCTTTCTTAAGCTCTTCTTCCTCATATGTCTGCATCCAATGTTCAAAAATTGATTACCACCACGCTTTTAAGTTGAAACTTTCTCACTATGAATGCCTAAGAATTCTAGCTCAGTTCCATACATCTCCTCAAAACTTAGATCAATACTTTTCCCTAGAGGTGTAGAATTAAACAAAATATCCCTAGTCGGTTCATACAAACACATGGGTTCTTCTTCAAAGAGGTTTTCAAAGGTTAGATCAATCGGAGGTTCTTAAAGTATATTCTCATATGATATATCATTAATTATCTCATTGAAATTGAAGACACTCAAATCAAATTTTCTTTTTTTTAAAGGGGACTCTAAAATCAGGATCCCCAATATATGTCTTCTCATTAATATAATCTCATTCATCACTAAATAATTCATCAAGAATAGAGGTTCTTTTTTATACCTTCACTTTCTTCTTCACAATTGTTCTCAATGAAGTTTACCTCAAACGTTTGATCTTTTATCTTACGAGGTTGTTGTTTTAGATTGAAGATATTGACCTCTTTAGTCATATCTTCAAAGGTTAACCTCATGGATCCGTTCCTACAATTGATGATCGCATTTGTAGTTACAAGGTACGGACACCCTAAGATAACGAGAGTTTGAGACTTAGGATTAGATGCAGGTAGAATCTCAAGAACAATAAAATCTACTGGGTAGATAAACTCCCCAACCAGATAAGGACATTGGTAATTTCTCCTTTGAAAATTTTTGCGGACCAGTCAGCTAATTAGATTGTAACTTTAGTTGGACTAGTTCGCCCAACCCAAGTTATTGGTAGACTGAGTAAGGGAGTAAGTTGATACTTGCCCCAAATCAAGAAGTGAACGATTAATTGCAGTTTGACCTATTGTGTAAGGAATGGTAGGGCAACCAGGATCGTTGTACTTGACAGGCATTTGATTGGACAATAGCTCACTAATGTTAGTGGCTAGAAAAATTTTCTTGGGCATTAGTCTTTCATTTCTTGGTGCACATGTCCTTAAGAAATTTGGCATAGTTAGGGACCAGTTGAATTGCATCAAGAAGAGCTACATTAATCTTGAATTGATTAAAAATCTCACCTTATCCATTTGTGCACTTTGTTTGTTTTTAACTCTATTTTGGTAAAGTGATATAGGCCTGTGCACATTTTTAGCTGAGTTATCTTTTTCAGTATTGTCGAAGTCAAGTGGAGGTGGAGTGAGACTATGAGAGGTGGATGCTTGTGTTGAACTTGATGGTGTTGATACTTGGTTATCAATTATTTTTTCCAACTACAATGTATGAATCAAATTACACTGATTTGGATCTTGAGCCTCTTTGGCTTGCCTAAAGTTCCTAGGGTTCGACAATGGTTGACTAGGAAGAGTTCCTTTCTGTCTTTCACAGTTTAGATTAGCTTGCTGATTGACTTGATTGTTCTCTATCTTAAGCATCACTTGAATCAGTGTGTCTTGGATTTTGTTGAAGGTATCCAACTTTCTTTCCATATTGGATAATTGATTTTGGAAAGAAGGTGGTAGAACTTGATTGGGAAAATTTTGTTGATAATGGGATGGTTGGAAATTATTAAAGAAGGTGGGCCTTGCTTGATCATTGTTGTTTTGGGCCCATGAGAAATTCAGGTGATTCTTCCAGTCAGGATTGTAAGTTGGAGCATATGGATTGTTATGGGACTTCGAAAAGGCCACATCATGGGCTTGGTCAACATCGGTTGAGCTTGAAAAATTGGACACTCCTCAAACACATAGTTCATCGATTGGCAGTAAGTGCAGCCCGTCGTTGGGCACAGTGCTGGGCTATCCTGGCTCACCAGAACTGACCCCTTAATTTCTAGGCTTCTAGTCTTCGCATATATTAGTGAATTTAGCCTCAGTTGCTATGAAATCCTCTATCGAATGGAGATCACTTTTTGAAGAGATAGGGTTTGCAGTCCTAGACTCTTCGTTAGTAGGTTCCCATTGTAGGGTTTTCTCGGCTAGATCTTCATATATTTCTCACCCTTCGTTTTATCTTTTTCAAGAACTTCCTCCACACATGATTTCAAGAAGAGTCATATTTTGATAATCTAGACCGTCATAGAGAAGTAGGACCATCATAGAGAGTTTGGCATTGCCGCCACTTCTCTATGCCATGATATGGACATTGGATAAGAAGGTCTTTGAAATGTTCAAAATATTTTCAAAATGATTCATTGGTTCTTGCTTGCACTGCGTTATGTTTTACCTCATATGGGCGATCTTGTGGGCCAGGTAGAATTTTTCAAGAAGACCTTGAAAAAACTGTCCTACGATGCGATAGATCTGACCTCCAAGCTGTAAAGCCATTCTTAGCTAAGTCCTTAAGGGAAAATGGAACGAATCGAAACCTAATAGCATCGTCTCAAAGGTTGGGTAATTTCATCATTTGGCATACTTCCTTAAATTTTCTCTTGAAGAAATATGCATCTTCAGACTTAAAGCCATGAAATTTAGGGAGTGTGTTGATGAATTGAGGCTTAAGCTCAAAATTATTTTCACCAACCGATAAAAGTAGGATGCAAGATGGAAGAGATATCCTAATAGGATAGAACCTATCTTGCAAGGATAATAATATGCCATGTGTGGATCGGGTTGGGTGGTGAACTATTCCTAGTTAATCTAGAAGTAGATGGATCTCTCAACCAAGCTGACATACACAATCAATAGCAAACAAGATCACACCAAAAAGTCAAAGTCAAAATCAACCAAGCCTATTTTAGGGTAGACTTAGACCTAAATGACTCATAACTTTAGATTATCCGTGGGAGGTATATTGCCGAATCGAACCACGAGTTAATCGACTAGGTAGATGGCAAGATCAGTTAGGGGGTATCTGTCAAAGACATGCCTAATTATGCCAAAACCAGCAACTTTCAAATTTCACCTCTCAATTCCTACCTAGTCACTGATTTGACAAGAGTCAAATTCGATCAACTTTCTTCTTAGGTCAATCTTCTAGTGAGTTCAAGAAGTTCTTGAGGCCAACGTCTATTCAAATTTTAGATTAAGTTTTGGTTGTGAATGCAAATGAGATGTATTTGTAGGCCAAGGAAAGGTAATGACTTTCCCACCTTATCTTGTTAGGGATTTTGTCCTTAAGTCAATTTTGTGCAAGTATGCAAATAATAGAATATTATCACTTAAAGTAATTAAGTCTTCACAAGTGTTTCAATCTAGATGCTATGCAGACTTACCTCGATCTCCATCACTCTTCGACAATAATTGAAAATTAAATAAAATAAAAATAGACGAATGCCTAGATGCAAGTCTATCCGGTTTTAAATTTTAATCATGAGTTACTGTTATTGTTAGAAATAGTGTCTAGGTAAGTTGTAGAAAAAATCTAACAACTGCAGTAGATACAATACTCAGATTCAATGACTATAGAAGAAAACAGAAACCCTAACTCACAAGGATTGTCACGTTTACGCGGCGCTTGCAGCGTTTGCATGGCTTTCTTGAAGCCTCTAGTATTCTACCTTCTTAGGTAGTACTATGAAGGACTTCTAATCCTTTGCAGATGCCAACTTCTTGTAACTGTCCCTGTACACATAAATAGAAGAAGAATTTAGTTAGAAAACAATATATACGTTCCCTCCCTGGCAACGATGCCAAAGTTTGATTGCCAAAAAAAATACAGAGAATATGAAAAGTGTATATGATTGGTTTTGACTCTGAATCTTTGCAATTTAACTGTGTAGGCGAGGGCTATAGGGGTCGAACCTCAGGGAGAGATGCGATGAAAGCGTTTCGTTATTTGTTATTTCCTTACACCTTCTTCCTTATTGGAGAACTTAAAGAAAGAGATTAGTTGAAAGAAGTTTGGTTTTTTATATCAATTAAGAGAAAGATCACAACCTGTTAATAATCTACCACCATAAATAAATAATACCAACTAGAGATTACCTTTACGCTAAACTCTAAACATGATAAATTACTCTAGGTTTCAAGTGGAACACATAAGATAAATAACAAGATTCTAATTGAAATAGCACTAATTAAAATTTAACATTAAAATATCAAGACAATGGTCAAGCATAGATTAAAAAAATAGTTAGAGAGTACTAGCAAGTAGTTGACCTAATTACCATCATCATGTGCCTTGAAGATAAATTTAGGGTTTAAGCATGCATGAAATTAATTGGGTCTCTATTCAATACTATAGGTCCATGGTGGTGATATTAGCAAGTCATGGAAAGTGAATTTAGTTACTCATGGTGGAAGAGAAATAAAGCATGATTTTGAATAAGAAGATTGCAAGAAATAAAGAAGCAAAATAAAGAAAAAAAGTAAGTAAATAAAAAAGGAAATATAAAAAGAATGAAAGCACCTTGTATTGATTTGTCACCTCGAATTATAATGGCTTCTCCTTCTTACAAATATTCTTTAAAGTAAAAAAAAAAACTTAAAAATTACAATGAAAGTTCAGAAAAAATAGATCTAAAGAAAATCCTAAGCTTGAGCTTCTGAGATACTTCTCATCTATTGCTCTTCAGGGGTATTTATAGGAGATCCTAGAAGTAGAGTCCCAGTGGAACACATCTCCCAAAACGTGATGCACACGGCCCGAGGATAGCCTGTTTTGTGGTAAAAAAAGGGGTTACTATGGCTTTTTTGTGGAGTTTGGTCACGTGCTTTGACGCGTGGCTTCATCTCGTCCGTTTTTATGAAGATCTATCTTCAAGAATCTTCGCTTGATCCCTGAATTTTGAAATATTCGATCTCCTAGATAACTTGGATATCAAGTTATCTCTAGATTCGGGTTTAAATTTAAATTTTCTCTCTTTTATCTTCAACTTGTGGTGGAACAACCAGAATTTGGATAGAAGCCACCTTTATCTTCAATTAGGATGAAGATTTATCTTGTTTACATCCTTCCTCCTCTAGGTTTTAAATTAAATTAATTTAAACTCAAATTTAAATTGGGTAGGCTAGAAGCTTCCTTTATCTTCTCAATTAATCTTTATTTTCATAATAATTGTGAGCTTTCTCCTTCTTTTGAGCTTTCTTTTGAATTATGGAGGCATGCACATTACTAAATAATAAATGAATTAAATAGTAATATTTATAAAAATTAAGTATGAAAATATAACTAAAAATATGCATTATTGATAACCAATAAATGCTGAATAGGTTGAAGACAATGATGAGAATGTCGAACTATTTACAGCTTTTGGAACCAAGATAATCCACAAAAGTGGGTAAAGAGGTGAATCTAAAGTTGGTAAGCGTGACAAGCTCAAATTGAAGGCCATTGTTCTCCATGACGGTATTGGTAAGGAAGTTCATCTGACTTAACCAGTTCGGTTTACTGCTGAAGATTTAGTCACAGTTGCTTAAGCTCGATGGAGCTCGTTTGGAAGAATTATATGTGGCTTGATCCCGTTGGGCATAGGTACGTAGGCAACCATAATAGTGCATCCAATTAGAGTCGACATGGTGCTATGTTGTGTTTGGCTCAGATTTAAGAACTTTTCAACGAGATGGAGAATTGTGGGGGGAGAGAGAGAGTAAAAATCTTGTTGATAGATTTGTTCAACTCTTTTGAAGGTTAGTTAAAGATCGATGTAATTAATGGTGTCAAATACTAGAGCATATTAGTCATATAACATGGTAGATTGCATAGGAAGAAAATGACCTAGTCATTTGGAATAGAAGTTGAAAAATCTGTTTCACTACAGACTAGTCGATTAGGCCAAATACCTAGTCGATTAATAGAAGCAATTAGTTGACTAGGGGATTGGCCTAGTTGACTAATTTCAGCTGTAATGACCCTGTTCTAAATTTGATTCTGAATTCGTTTTTTTCCGAATTAGGTGTTTTTAGTTTTTTTTCCGTGATCTCCAATATTTGTAACTTGTAACCTGTAAGTGATTGATTCAATAAGAACTTTCTCCTTTTGCCCCGAGGACGTAGACAAATTGTCGAACCTCATTAAATCTTGTTTTCTCTCTTTCTTTTATTTGTTAAGTGTTCATATAATTGGTGACTATTCTCTGGTGTCATCTTCTCTGCTGATTAGATTCCCAACAGTTATTTTGAGAAATAAATTTTTTTAAAACTCCCATCAGATGTGAAAGAAAATCCACTTATCATGGTGGGTGATCGGTCGTGATACTGCATATTTATTGTCACATCTTATATTTATTTATTAATAAAACTCTATTTCTAATCTTATTATTATTTAAATATGTGCAGACCTTTACTAAAGGAGAGGAATAGCCATGAGCCCAAAAAAGCCTATTTAAATTCTGATTTAATTCAGAATTAAATCAAATCAAGGATCAGGACAAATATGCAGAAGATTTAAAGAGATCAGACCAAATTGGAGCAGATAATACCAAATTGAAACTAGTTAAATTCAAATTTATTTGGTTTTATTCAGTTAGGTGAGGATTAATAGAGATGTCATCAAAATCCGTAGAGCAAATTGAGAAACAGTTGAACAAAACAGACAGATCTTCAAATCTGGGAGTTGCAACCGCTGGGTGTGGCCACCTAGCCACAACCAAGCCACGGAAACGAGGCCAAAGCCACGTTTTCGCGGTAAATATTGAAGAATCTCAAGGAGCATTGCTCCCTTTATATGTATACTCCTCTCACCAGTCCTGTTTTGCCTATAAATACTTGGATTTCTTAGGCTACAGGGAATAATGAGCAGAGAGTAGAATAGATTCTTGTATAGGTTTAACCTAGATTTTTCATTTTTTTTTTAATGTAAATTTTTATTTTTCTTTATGTAACTGAGAGGAGGAAAAAGTTTCATGGAGGAATGAGAAAGGAGCTTGTATTGAGGAGTGGCACCGGTGTAAGTTCATCTTTTTTTCATTGTTATTTAATTAAATCGAAAATTACTTTTTCATTTTTATTCTTGTTTTTTACTTTCCTCTGATGTGTTTGTAAATCCAAGTGAATCTGATAGCCTCGAGACTGCTTTGTCATTGCAAGTGCCCTGATGGTTATGTAATGAACAACTATTCCTTTATAGTTTAGCTTGCCCTTTTATTCTAGTGTAGATCGGGAACGGGGAAGATCCTATACGCCATGCATGATCGTCTTCAAAGACTAGGTAAGTCGTAGTGACGGATCCAAGATAAATGAGCACTGAAGAGGTATGGTAAGTGGTTTAGTTTTCTTTAAGGTTAGTTGGAATTCTACTCAAAACCAACATTTCTCCTCTTTATTTAGTTTTTCTGTTTTTCAAATAAAATAACAACAACAACATCACCATCTTTTCTTTTACCATCTTCTACACATCTTCTAACTAACCCTTTGTGTTTATTTTTCTAAAACTGAGAAGAAATTCCTACATGTTTTTGAAACTCAAAAAGAAAAGAACTTAATTAACGCTTTCATCGCAGTCCCTCCTGTGGATCACGACCCGCATAGCACTGCTATCGCGGTAGTATTGAGAACTTGCCAAATCTAATCTTAATTTTTAAACTATCATTTCTGTGTGCAGGTCTAAACTCAATCAAAATTTTGGCGCTGTTGCCAGGGAGAGACGGTAAGTTTACATTTTTTTTATTTACTGAACAACTTTTTTTTGTTTTTGTGTGTAAAGGTTGAATTTAAGAATCAAAGAGCTGAATTGACATATTGCTACTCTATGCTTCAGCCCAAGAAGGGAGAGCATCATAGCCCTAATTGTATTGCACAAATGCAGCAAAAGCCATATTTTCACGGCATTGTGGTGGACTACTAATTGATCTTTTTGTAGATGCTTTCACACTGCAAATATAGCTTTTGCATGTATTAGATTTTCTTATTAATTTATTTTTACACTGTATTTAATTCAATAGTAAATTAGTTATTTATAAATGTTAAAAATGATTTAGACTTACACTAGGCAAGTGTGTAATTCGTTTATCATTTACATTACAGTTGAAGAGTGCTGGAGCAAAGGTACGTGTGCATAGCATGAATATAAAAGTACTTTTGAATGTTTACATTATTAAGTGTTGCTTTCATATACATATACACGTTGCACTAAAATTGATTTAAAACAAGATAAGATGGGGAAGTTATTACCCTCCCTTAGCCCACAAACAATCTCCTCACCCACTAATCCATGTCTAACTAAAACTTAGTAGACGGTGGCCTAAGGGACATCTTGAACTCAATATGAGACTGACCTAAGGGGAAAATTGATTAAAATTTGACTCTTGCCAAATCGGTGTCAAAGGTTGAAAATTGAAAGGCGAAATTTAGAAGGCTGGTGGTTTGGCTTAATTAGACCCGTCACTTTTAAGCGCGGATACCTCCCACCAATTTTGCCCCTACCTGGCCAATTAACCTGTGGTCAGATTCTGCAATATACTCCCTGTAGACAGTCAAACCAGTAAGGAGTCATCTAGATTTAAGGTCTTACCCTAACTTAGTCTAGATTATTTTCTCTTTCTTTTGTTTGTTTATTTGTTTTCTTGTTTTTTATTTTGTTTTTGACATCTTGGTGATATGGATTACAATCACAATTATTCATATGCATATAGTGATCCATACTTCACCTCGACCTCTTTTGACTCGGATATTACCAACCTGCATATTATAACTTTAACTAACCAAGTATGCTAGATTGGTCTTATTCGATTAATATATGCCTCAGTCCTAATATTATGAACAAGACTAGAACAATCATCAACTACTCTTAACAGAGTCAATGGAGATACAATTTCTCCGAGTCATATTGTTAACATTCTAATTTCCTAGTTATGATCAACCCATAGAAGAAAAATCTAAAGGTGATGAAGAGTATAGAAGTCATGATTAAGTCCCAACAATAAAAATAAAAATGATGGACTCACAATTTCCACAAGACTCTCACATTCAAGATCTTAAACTCTATGTTCCAAGTCCCACAACAAAAAGAAGAAACCTATGTACTCAGATAGGAGTATGGAAAACATGATTCAATCCGAAAATTATTTTCCCAATCTTTCAATAGGCTAAAGCACAAATGAGTTATTTGATAAACATGGTGAATGATAGGAATGAGAAAACTACCTATACAATGTTTGATCATTCTGATTGCCCTAGACATATGATGAAAACCAAGATTATGGTCTCTTGGAGAATTTAACAAAAAGTCAAATTATCACACAAACTTGAACTTGATCAATTCCAAACCTTGGACAAATTGGCAAATTTTCATTCAATGAGATTGAACTTGAATGTGAATGTGACCTGATCCCTAACCTTATGATCAGTTCCCATCTTCGAATATATGTTGACTCTGGTATCCTTACCCAATTTGGACCAATTTCCTAAACCAACATTTATTCTCATACCCATAGATCTAAAAATTGAATCACCAAATGTTAGATAGTCACATTCCATTGATGGAAAAAGAATGTGAATTTAATTCTTGATTTGGATTCAACTCTTGAACCAAAACTGACTTTTGAACCCAAAGTTAATTTTTCCGAGTAGTTTTGGTTCCCGAACCTATTACTCTTGAGCCAAGTCAACTATCCCACCAAGTCACATTATTTTGTTTGGACATAAGTATAGACCATGATGACTCCGTGATGATTTTTCAAGACTGATCATATAAAAGGAATAAGCTTCATGATAAGATCTTTCATGATCCTATTCATATTGGGATTGTAATTATGTACAGAAAAAGAGGTCAATAAAGGTAGGTTCTGTGAACCACCACATATATTGATTGGGTAGCAACGCTTGACCCAATCCGACCACCCATCGGAACCACCACCTTAAGATAATATTTTCTTCCCTTTCTTTTTTTCATGTATTTATGCATTCATTCATACATTGAGGACAATTCATGAGATAGATGTGGGGGAGGATTTATAAATACATATATTTTCTTTTTATAAAAATAATAAAATAACATTTTTTTACCTTATAAAACTTTTGAAGAAGAGAACATTTTGACCTATTTTTTGTAAAAATTAAGTTAATTTAAGGAAAAGAGAATCTGATAGGTCACTAATATTGCACATTTAAATATCATATTCTCCTACTTATTATAGAATAAACTCTGCATTTTCCTATTAATGTTTAATTTATTTCCAGGGCCCATTCCTAAAGGAGAGTGAAGAGAAATGAGCCCAAAAGCCCACCAAATCTGACTTAATTCAGAATAAATTCGAAATTAAAGAATCAGGGCTAAATCTTGGCATATCAGAGAGGTTGAAAAACTGGTTGAGAAGAATCCTCCCTGAATCGATCGGTTTAAACCCAAGAATCAAAGGCCATTTCGTCAAAATCCCGGACTTAAACGAGAAATCCAACTGAAGATAAAGTCAGGAACGCGGAACCGGGGAGCTCCACCAACAGGGTGGGGCCACCTAGCCACACCCTGGCGCGGAAATGCGGCCAAAGCCGCGTTTTCGCGGCTCTGTTGGGAGAGTTAGGGGGAGCGTTTGCTCCCCCTATCTTCATAGGATCCTATAGGTGGGTTTTTGCCTATAAAATACTGAGATTTTCAAAGCCTCCAGGGGACGACCATGCCAGAGATAGGATTTAGTCCAGTTTTCATTCTTTGTAGTATAGGTTTTTGTATTTTTTTATGTAATTTTAA
>JAVJIF010013187.1:0-151380 GCA_038442645.1 Agave tequilana
CTCTCTCTCTCTCTCTCTCTCTCTCTCTCTTATATATATTGTGCATAGCATTGATTCATATTGTCATATCAAATATATATGCTTGGGTTGCTTAATTGTGTGCCTCACTTGTGTTTAACCAAAGAGAGCTTCATATAGCACCTCAACTTTTATTTAGAGGAATAAAGAGGAGTTAGTCCAGAGCCCTTCACCGGGAATTCGGCTACACTCATTGGTTACACGAAGTGTATTGCAATTAGTTTTTAAATTCCGCATTATTGTTCATAGATTAGCCGTACACCTATTCACCCCCCCTCTAGGT
This sequence comes from Agave tequilana, assembly GCA_038442645.1. Classification (NCBI taxonomy): domain Eukaryota; kingdom Viridiplantae; phylum Streptophyta; class Magnoliopsida; order Asparagales; family Asparagaceae; genus Agave; species Agave tequilana. Next base: position 302 of record JAVJIF010013187.1, read on the forward strand.
GTACTTTCAATTGGTATCAGAGCCTACGCTCCTGATATTAGGTTTAACTATCTAGGAGTGTGATCTTGGTTGCTAATCTAGACTTGCATTTGCACACATATATTGTTTACACACACTCATGGATTACTTGACCCCCTCCCATGTTTGATGTTTCCAACATTGACATGTTGAAATTTAGGATGAGTATGTACCTAAAAACCCTAGGGTTGCATGTTTTCCTTGCCGCTTCTAAGAAATCTTATCTTGGTAATAGCAAGCATATAGAGGCCAATGCACAAGCCCTTGAGGCACTTAGAAGCACGCTTAACAAAGAATATCTTATGTTGGTTTCTAACTGTGATTCGCCTTTGCAGTGTGGAACACATTGACCTCCTCCAAGCTTCAATTGCCAATCCAAATGGAGGATGAATTTAGTGGAGAATCCGAGCAACATTGCTACATGGTCCAAGGGAATGACTCCCTCGAGGTAAACTCGAAAACTCAATTAGATAATGATGATGCTAGTTCTTCTAGTAATGATTATATTGATGCCAATGCTTTGAATGAAGAACTTTCAATTGTTTGTGAAAAATTGTTAGAAAAATATAATCTTTTGAAAAAGAAGAGTTTTGGACTTAACAAAGAAAATAAGGATTTGTGTTCAAAACTAGATTTGGTTTTGCAAGAGAAAGTGGAGATTTCTAATGAAAGGGATTCATTAAAATCCAAATTTGACCTTGCTCTAAAAGAAAATAAAATTTTGAAAAATAAAAATGATTGTGAAAATATTTTGAAGAAAAATGAAGTTCTATCTTCAAAACTGTTTTTTTGTTTTAAAAGAAAATGACTCTTTGGAAAATAAAATTATTTCTATTTCACAGGATTTGGACTTGATGTCAAATGAAAATATTTCCTTGAAAAATGACTTAGATACACATGTTTGCCATGCTAGTATAGTTTTACCACCTAGTGTATCCATTGCATGCACCTCTTCTTTCATAATTGAAAATGATATATCTATGCTTAAGAAGAGTGTTGATTGTTTGGGTTCCACTTTGAGCCATTGTGCCGTGAACCATACACGTTTGGAATCTATGTTTCGAAAGAAACAAGTTCCTTCTATGCATGCACACAAACCACGGCATATACATGCTCCTCACATTCACACTCATAACACTTTGTATGCTCATGTGTACATTTGTACACATTGTGGACGTAAGGGCCACCTTACTAAATTTTGTTATGATAAAATACATGATTCTAATTTAGCAAATAAATTTGTTTGGGTTAGGAGCTAACCCCATGGACCCAAAAGAGTATAGGTACCAAAGATCACTCCTATTTTATTTGATGTAGGTGTGGGCTCTCACATGTCGTGAGAGTGATGGTGCCTTGAGGTGGATGCGTTCCAAGCTTAAAGAGGATTATTTGGATGTATCGCTTTCAAGGAGAGTTTGGTGGGAGGACCACCTTGTTTTGGAAACATGGAGAGTTGCCCTCATGATTTTGATAACTATCTCTTGCTCCTTACTTATGTTTATATGCTTTCATATTATTCATTTTTAGCATGTTTTGATGTTTCATGATTAGTACGTTAAATGTCATGATTATTAGACTTATGATATGCATGATTAGTATTTTAGATCACCCATGTTTATATGGACTCATATTTTGTGTTATCTCCATAGTTTAGCTATTGTGTATATCATAGCTCTAATCCATGGGCATTTACATAATGATCATATGAGTTTTGTTTTGATTTTTATGCTTCATGTGTTGATTACATGTTTAGATGTTAGTTTTCATTAAACTTGGATATATACTTGTACAAGTAATGAGCCACAAATAGATTATTATATGTTTGTGTTTGATTGCTCATTTGTATTTATTAAGATGTACTAGTATAGCCTAGTTTTGATGATTCATGCATTTTGACTTGTATTCTCTATTTTTGTACATGTTTTTCATGTTTATATTTAAACTTCATGTATATGTCTATTTTGTCTAAACTATTCGCTATACAAATACATCCTTGAGCCACTTGCCTTCATGCATATACTTTTGTGGACTCGTTTATGTTTAGATATGTACGTATACTTTAGTTTGTACAAGACATACATATACCTTGAAGATTAAATTGTTTTGATGATTTTCATGTTTTAAGGAATTTCACATTGAGCCTATTGCCTATTTTCATGACTATGTCTTTCACAAAACTTGTACACTCATATAACTTGATGTTTTCTCATGATTTTGTTTTCATGAGTATTATATGTGCTATATAGCTTTTAGTGACATTGGTTTAGTGATTTTCATGTTTTATAGAATATATTCTTATTTTATTCATTGCTTGAAGGATTTCGTACTAGTTTTCAAATTTTCATATAACTAGTTCGTATTCTTCATATGGTAGAGTTTTCAAACGTGTTATATTATTTTCAAACTTATTTTTGAATACCCCTACCCATCAAATGGCAGTTGGTTGGGCAACCATACCTTGTATGCTCATTATTGAAAATCTATTTAAAATATGTGTATGAAATGGGTGGTAGGAAGTATGAGTTATACACTTGATCATATTTTATTTTCAATTGGTATCATTGTATCTTTCAATTAGTATCACAATTGACATTTATTTTGTATACTCATATATGTTTCTATATATGTATTCTTTAACTTCAAATAGTATCAATTTCGATTAGTATTCAATTTTCCATACATATATATGTATTTACTTTTATTTGTGCTTATTATATCTCTATATTTTTGAGCACAAATTTTGGATATGCTAAGCTTGATTTCTTAAATGACAATTATATTTCAATTGATTATTTTCAATTGGTATCTTATACAAGCTTATGCATCATTTTGTTTGGTATTTCATAAAGGGGAGAAAATTCATATTTTACCTTTCAATTGATTTTGTTTACTATTGGTATCTTACTCCTACACTTTATGTTGAAAAATGATTAAAAAATGATTTTGATTTGATTTGGTACATACGCTCCTAATGAAAATTATTTTCAAATGATGCATGTTTCATTTTCAATATTGATATCAAAAATTCTGTTTACTTTCAATTGGTATCTCTATTGCAAAATGTGTTTTATCAAAAAAAGGGATTGGTTTATGTTTTTCGAATTGGTATCAAAAGTATAAAATACTTTCAATTGGTATTTTTAATTGGTACTAATTTTTTTTTTCATTTGGTATCAAGATTGCCTATATATTTATATCTTTCAACTGGCATCAAAATTTTCGTTGGTTTATTCAATATGTTTATTTATTCTTTAATTGGTATCATAATTTGGTATCATGATGTTTTCTTATATACCTTCCTGCTAAATTGATATATCTTTCAATTGGTATCTGTAACGCCCCGATCCTAAAGATACGGAGTCGTTATGGCGACGCATATACGCAGGGAAATACCCCACGTATACGCGCTAAGCCTAAGTTGTAACCTGAACAAGCTATAATCTCAACCATGAAAATCACTGCAATATGACATATAAAAGCTACACATGATAACAATATGAATGACAGGAAGAAAATGGCAGCTGAATGCAATACAGATAGAGTCATGGAGTAACAGGAATAAAGGAGAAATGAGGGTACCAGAATGAAGAGAGGGAGACAGTGTCCAACTCCTCGCAATGTGTACCAACTCATCGAACACCTGCACATTAGAACAACCAACCGTCCAATATCTGGACGTGCAAATCCAGGGTCGTCAGAACGCGACCATAATGAGTGTGTGTGTAAAGGGGAAAGAACTCGTGCAGAGAAACCATGTGCATATATAATAATGAGAACAACTGCAGATAGAAATACTAAATAACACAATAAATAACTGAACAGTAACACATATGATAAAAACATGAATACAGGTAGCAGACAAATGGCACAACTATGCAATCAATGTCAAATAGGTATCCATCACATGTCACTAAACTGGTATCCAAGTCTGGTCATAAGTCTGGTCCTGGTTACAATCGTGTATACAGTCATGTGTCATAAGGCAGGGTAACCACTCAGGGTATAACACAAAGTGTTCATTCAATTCATTCAATAACAATCAGTAATGTTCTACGTTATCTTTATCACTTTCCCACCGGCGTCCCACAACATCCGACAGTTCACCCTGGAGCCCGCACATCCAGTAGAACTCATCCGAACTCCGATATGCGGGTATCATTGTTCGAATAGGGAAAGAGAACCAAATAACATGCATCCTAGGGGTTATCATCATACAAGTGCGTGTGGATGCTAATAGGCACCGAGAATGCAATATCACGCTAACACCAGGCGTCACGTACAATAGATAGCCCTACAGATTCAAGAGGTGGCCCCCACAGATTCAAGAGGTGGCCCCCACCATGTGTATGGTGTGGCACTTTGCTCCGTGTGGCACTTTGCTCTGAGGGAAACAGGATTCTAGAGGTGGCCCCCGTGGATTCAAGAGGTGGCCCCCACCATGTGTATGGTGTGGCACTTTGCTCCACGTGGCACTTAGTTCCTTTCAAGATCCGCCGGACGCTAGCACGATTGTGGGATACATCCTCGTCAATCCCGACACCAGGCGGCAAACCGCAGGACGCCGGTTTGACTGTGCTATTAACAGGTCAACAGTGCATGGGACATGGATACAGGGGGTACAGGAGTGCTAGATGTCAAGTAACAGTGATACAGTCATATGTCAAGGTCCAGTAAAAGGTGTCTAGTGCACAGTCAGTGAGGTAATGCCATTAGTGACAATCAATATCTTATGCCATTCCAATTACTGGGATGCTACGGGACGGTAACAATATCAGTACAGTAATAATCAATCAGTAATCGTATACACGGTGAACAATATTAGTAACAGTAACAGTAACCGTGTATACGATGAACAATAGGACTGTACAGTGTTACGGTCAACGATACTTTCCCAGTAACTTTCAGTAACATGACAGTATATTTATCAGGTAGATGTCATGTACAATCAGTGAGGTCACTTAAGTGGGATCATTATATTATAATATTTATTTAGAATCAGTAATATAATCTTTTTACGTTTATTCATTGTGTATTTAATGTGTGAACATGAACAATAATTAACGTGCATGAACAGTAAATAAACATGAAGATTGTTTAAACATAATAACATATATAGGAACCAGTTAAAAGCACTCATATAAAATAATATTAAAATACTCAATAAGAAAACAAGGAACACTCACCTGAAATGATGCATTTTTTGGAACCGAATCGCTGTCTGGTCTTCACTATACGAACTGATATGGATCTCCTGCAACGATCCGGATCTCACCAAATGGGTCTGAATCACTGAAGCACACAACTGTACACATATCACATACTCATACATACTTGAACATAATCACACACGTACTCGAGCATACACCCAAGCGTACACAGTACGTGCGCGTGCTCGTACACGTATGCAACAACATGTACACATATAATACATATATACATGCATGATTTACCCAAAATCAATTGGATTCAATAATACGGGGTCATCTCATATCATCCATCTCAAAATCCAAAATCCAAAGGAAATGGCTGCCACATATTTCATCAACCACGTTTTCAATCAAACTGGAGACCATTCAAATCAATAAGAACCATGTATAAATTTCTCCTAAGAGGTTGACTATAGTTTGTCACTGGCTGTCAGCATCATCCCAATTGTGCTACAGAAACAACAAGGCTACATTGGAAGCTTGCTGCCATGTCTGCGTCGATTGCCAGATGCTTAACCATATCAAAGTTATGGACTATCCAGGTTTGATTCAGACATTAGGAAGAAGTCCAACCATCCAAGTACCAATTAGTCTAAATTTGCAATAAAATAAAACATCTAGAAATTGAAATTTGGTACTTATCCGATGATGGGAAGATACTCCTATTTCCAGACGCAAATGAAAGTTCATTTGGATTGCAAGAGGTAATAAGACTTCTCTTTTGAGGAAACAAATGTCAGTTTGGAAAACTCCATTCTTTGTTTTTTTTTTTCTTTTTTTTTTCAATCATCCATTCTACCTTTAGCTTTAAGGGTTGCTCTACAGAGGGGATGACAAGTCTTCCCCTCCAATTATGTTCATACACTTCAAGCAAACCTGTCAACTGTTAATAGATAGTTTTAAATATTTAAGTTCTTCAATTTCAACCATAATGCGTCCTTTCTCGGTTTGAGTATTTTCTGCATCTGGAAAAATTTGTTAAGTTTATCATTATCACTCTTTGATCAATTTTCCATAAAAAAAATGAGTGAGGAAAAATAATATAACACAACTTCAGTCTCCATAATATGAATATTGGAACTCCCCAAAACCTCTCACAGTGTTCTCATGAAAATAGCTCCAACAAAGCTTATTTTTGAGGAATGCTAGAATCACTGCTACAGATCATGAATAGAAATTGAACTTAAGATTAAAAAAAAATAAATAATTTAGTACAACTCACCAAGATCCATCATGTTGGCATAATGGTCATCGGCAAAGACAACAACAGCGTCCAAACTTTGCTTCTTCGCCTTTGTCAGCTATTTATTCACAGCAAAGATCGTGTCTTTAAGCTTCTGGATCTTCAACTGATTGTCGAACGAGTCCTTCGCCTCTGAGATCAGCTACCAAGTGGATCCGATCTGGTTCTTGATGGCGCGTTCGAAGTCGCGGAGCGAGAGCTCGTTGACGGATCGGGTGGGATCTGCTGTGGTGCCGCAAGGAAGGAGATGGGGCGGCTGCTCGCCTGGAATTGCTGCGGCTGCTGGACGGCGCAGGGTTGTGGAGTGGGTGGCCCGGGGTTGCAGCTTCCGAGATCCACACGTGAGGGTGCTCAACGGTTGGAGATGGAGGTGGTGCGGGCCATGGAGATGCTCCAGGTGAGCTGCTGGCGCATAAGGTGAGAAGCACGGGGGTGTGCGCTGGATGATAGGGAGTTGGTTAGGATTGAGATTTTGGAGTTGGGATTTGATTAGATGGATTTGAATTAGTTTGTGGAATAAAAGGGTAAAGAAATAATGTTTAAATAAATTGCTGTTATCCTCTTATAACAAAACCATAAGGGCCATGGTGGCTTGTGCATCCAAGTTATAAGTGGAGAGACCCGGGTTCGAACCATGTTACACTTGCGGGTTTTCTATTTTAAATTATTATTATATATATATATTTTTTTTACTATTAGTTCATGTATTGCAAGATATGGGTATTACATTCTACCCACCTTATAAAAATTTCGTCCTCGAAATTTCAATAAAGCGGGGAGTGATAGAAATCAATTGAAGAAGAAGAAGCTTCCACACCACTTCTCACTGCATCAAGACTTCACCACACTTCCGCTGCGCGCTCTGATTTCTTCTACCAGCTTCAATACGGAGTAACCAATCTCAAGGGACAGAATTAGGAGAAATGAATAGGAAAGAAGGATGAAGTCAAGATGGACATCCAAATCACTCTAAAGGAAGTGTTGGAATCATGGATATCAACAATCAAGAATGGAATTCCAATAGAGGACGATCAATTCCAAATGGAGTCAATATTATCATGTGAATAGTATATGTATATTGCAGTGTTAACATAGCTGTCTCAGGTTACAGGTAGGAACTAGGTTCTCTTTTATGTCGAACCTGGGCTCTGATATCACTCTGTAACGCCCCAATCCTAAAGATACGGAGTCGTTATGGCGACGCATATACGCAAGGGAAATACCCCATGTATACGCGCTAAGCCTAAGTTGTAACCTGAGCAAGCTATAATCTCAACCATGAAAATCACTACAATATGACATATAAAAGCTACACATGATAACAATATGAATGACAGGAAGAAAATGGCAGCTGAATGCAATACAGATAGAGTCATGGAGTAACAGGAATAAAGGAGAAATGAGGGTACCAGAATGAAGAGAGGGAGACAGTGTCCAACTCCTCGCAATGTGTACCAACTCATCGAACACCTGCACATTAGAACAACCAATCGTCCAATATCTGGACGTGCAAATCCAGGGTCGTCAGAACGCGACCATAATGAGTGTGTGTGTAAAGGGGAAAGAACTCGTGCAGAGAAACCATGTGCATATATAATAATGAGAACAACTGCAGATAGAAATACTAAATAACACAATAAATAACTGAACAGTAACACATATGATAAAAACATGAATACAGGTAGCAGACAAATGGCACAACTATGCAATCAATGTCAAATAGGTATCCATCACATGTCACTAAACTGGTATCCAAGTCTGGTCATAAGTCTGGTCCTGGTTACAATCGTGTATACAGTCATGTGTCATAAGGCAGGGTAACCACTCAGGGTATAACACAATGTGTTCATTCAATTCATTCAATAACAATCAGTAATGTTCTACGTTATCTTTATCACTTTCCCACCGGCGTCCCACATCATCCGACAGTTCACCCTGGAGCCCGCACATCCAGTAGAACTCATCCGAACTCCGATATGCGGGTATCATTGTTCGAATAGGGAAAGAGAACCAAATAACATGCATCCTAGGGTTATCATCATACAAGTGCGTGTGGATGCTAATAGGCACCGAGAATGCAATATCACGCTAACACCAGGCGTCACGTACAATAGATAGCCCTACAGATTCAAGAGGTGGCCCCCACAGATTCAAGAGGTGGCCCCCACCATGTGTATGGTGTGGCACTTTACTCCGTGTGGCACTTTGCTCTGAGGGAAACAGGATTCTAGAGGTGGCCCCCGTGGATTCAAGAGGTGGCCCCCACCATGTGTATGGTGTGGCACTTTGCTCCACGTGGCACTTAGTTCCTTTCAAGATCCGCCGGACGCTAGCACGATTGTGGGATACATCCTCGTCAATCCCGACACCAGGCGGCAAACCGCCGGACGCCGGTTTGACTGTGCTATTAATAGGTCAACAGTGCATGGGACATGGATACAGGGGGTACAGGAGTGCTAGATGTCAAGTAACAGTGATACAGTCATATGTCAAGGTCCAGTAAAAGGTGTCTAGTGCACAGTCAGTGAGGTAATGCCATTAGTGACAATCAATATCTTATGCCATTCCAATTACTGGGATGCTACGGGACGGTAACAATATCAGTACAGTAATAATCAATCAGTAATCGTATACACGGTGAACAATATTAGTAACAGTAACAGTAACCGTGTATACGATGAACAATAGGACTGTACAGTGTTACGGTCAACGATACTTTCCCAGTAACTTTCAGTAACATGAACAGTATATTTATCAGGTAGATGTCATGTACAATCAGTGAGGTCACTTAAGTGGGATCATTATATTATAATATTTATTTAGAATCAGTAATATAATCTTTTTACGTTTATTCATTGTGTATTTAATGTGTGAACATGAACAATAATTAACGTGCATGAACAGTAAATAAACATGAAGATTGTTTAAACATAATAACATATATAGGAACCAGTTAAAAGCACTCATATAAAATAATATTAAAATACTCAATAAGAAAACAAGGAACACTCACCTGAAATGATGCATTTTTTGGAACCGAATCGCTGTCTGGTCTTCACTATACGAACTGATATGGATCTCCTGCAACGATCCGGATCTCACCAAATGGGTCTGAATCACTGAAGCACACAACTGTACACATATCACATACTCATACATACTTGAACATAATCACACACGTACTCGAGCATACACCCAAGCGTACACAGTACGTGCGCGTGCTCGTACACGTATGCAACAACATGTACACATATAATACATATATACATGCATGATTTACCCAAAATCAACTGGATTCAATAATACGGGGTCATCTCATATCATCCATCTCAAAATCCAAAATCCAAAGGAAATGGCTGCCACATATTTCATCAACCACGTTTTCAATCAAACTGGAGACCATTCAAATCAATAAGAACCATGTATAAATTTCTCCTAAGAGGTTGACTATAGTTTGTCACTGGCTGTCAGCATCATCGCAATTGTGCTACAGAAACAACAAGGCCACATTGGAAGCTTGCTGCCATGTCTGCGTCGATTGCCAGATGCTTAACCATATCAAAGTTATGGACTATCCAGGTTTGATTCAGACATTAGGAAGAAGTCCAACCATCCAAGTATCAATTAGTCTAAATTTGCAATAAAATAAAACATCTAGAAATTGAAATTTGGTACTTATCCGATGATGGGAAGATACTCCTATTTCCAGATGCAAATGAAAGTTCATTTGGATTGCAAGAGGTAATAAGACTTCTCTTTTGAGGAAACAAATGTCAGTTTGGAAAACTCCATTCTTTGTTTTTTTTTTTTTCTTTTTTTTTTTTCAATCATCCATTTCTACCTTTAGCTTTAAGGGTTGCTCTACAGAGGGGATGACAAGTCTTCCCCTCCAATTATGTTCATACACTTCAAGCAAACCTGTCAACTGTTAATAGATAGTTTTAAATATTTAAGTTCTTCAATTTCAACCATAATGCGTCCTTTCTCGGTTTGAGTATTTTCTGCATCTGGAAAAATTTTGTTAAGTTTATCATTATCACTCTTTGATCAATTTTCCATAAAAAAAATGAGTGAGGAAAAATAATATAACACAACTTCAGTCTCCATAATATGAATATTGGAACTCCCCAAAACCTCTCACAGTGTTCTCATGGAAATAGCTCCAACAAAGCTTATTTTTGAGGAATGCTAGAATCACTGCTACAGATCATGAATAGAAATTGAACTTAAGATTAAAAAAAAATAAATAATTTAGTACAACTCACCAAGATCCATCATGTTGGCATAATGGTCATCGGCAAAGACAACAACAGCGTCCAAACTTTGCTTCTTCGCCTTTGTCAGCTATTTATTCACAGCAAAGATCGTGTCTTTAAGCTTCTGGATCTTCAACTGATTGTCGAACGAGTCCTTCGCCTCTGAGATCAGCTGCCGAGTGGATCCGATCTGGTTCTTGATGGCGCGTTCGAAGTCGCGGAGCGAGAGCTCGTTGACGGATCGGGTGGGATCTGCTGTGGTGCCGCAAGGAAGGAGATGGGGCGGCTGCTCGCCTAGAATTGCTGCGGCTGCTGGACGGCGCAGGGTTGTGGAGTGGGTGGCCCGGGGTTGCAGCTTCCGAGATCCACACGTGAGGGTGCTCAACGGTTGGAGATGGAGGTGGTGCGGGCCATGGAGATGCTCCAGGTGAGCTGCTGGCGCATAAGGTGAGAAGCACGGGGGTGTGCGCTGGATGATAGGGAGTTGGTTAGGATTGAGATTTTGGAGTTGGGATTTGATTAGATGGGATTTGAATTAGTTTGTGGAATAAAAGGGTAAAGAAATAATGTTTAAATAAATTGCTGTTATCCTCTTATAACAAAACCATAAGGGCCATGGTGGCTTGTGCATCCAAGTTATAAGTGGAGAGACCCGGGTTCGAGCCATGTTACACTTGCGGGTTTTCTATTTTAAATTATTATTATATATATATATATTTTTTTTTACTATTAGTTCATGTATTGCAAGATATGGGTATTACAGTATCCTTTATTGTTTGCTTGTACCCCTTTGTTGATTTTTTTTGTTTCTGACAAAAAGGGGGAGAAATTTTTTTTTTTTACCCCTTTGTTGATGATTGACAAACAGGGAGAGAAGTATTTGAGTATATATGAAGGGGGAGAAGTATTTGAGTATATATGCATGTTTATATTAAAAGCATTTGTTTTATGTTTTGTTGATATTGATATCAAGAACATGGATTTTAGTAACATATTAACATATTGTTGTTTTGTTTTGTTGATATCAAGAACTTTTATTATTGAAATTTTTATTGGTATCAAGAGCAATATGTTTTAAGAATTTTTATTGGTATCAAGAGAAATTGTTTAAGAACATGTTTATTTTAATATTTGGTATCAAGAACATGTTTCTTTCATTGTTTTATGCATGTTTATGCATATTCATGTTTAGCATTCATTGCATATCTTTATTGTTTATTCTATGCATGAGTTAAGGGGGAGCTTCCTTCAAGCTTAACTTTAATCCATGCATATATAACTCCATGAGTTTTGTCATCATCAAAAAGGGGAGATTGTTGGCCCAGAGGCCTTCCACTCTAGTTTTGATGATGATTAACTCATGTAGTTATACTTTACTAATAATCTTGTGATATTTAGTTTCAGACATTTGATCAAGATATTAGTAGGTGATTAGCTTCAACAAAGGTGTTTTGGAAGCTTTCACATGGTGATTCAAGAGCTCGAACGTCAAGTTCATATCTAGCACTCGGTTAGAGTCAAGCTCGTTGGATCGCGTTTGGATCGAGTCGACTTGAAGACGGAGTTCGTCAAGAAGACCTCGGTTTGTTTTAGAATAGTTAGTTTAGATCCATTATAAAGATTAGATAGTGTGATATGCTCAAGTTCACAACGCACACACGTTTCATGTTTATTGATTTTCGATTTTTGGTTTAACCGATCTTGGTTTTCATGAATAGATAGAATCAAAACAAGTTTACATGGTTTAATGTATATTAGATTTGATCTATATACATGTATGCTTCATATTCTTTGGAAAGCTTATTTTGATAACCTATTCATGTATTTGGGTTTTGTATTTAAACAAAACTTATTTTCAGATTTAATGTCAAAATATTGATTCTCTTTCATGTATATTGGATTATATCCATATAAAACATGCTTAAATGTTGTTTCAATATCATGTTTTTATATTTGGATGAGTTTTGGACAAATCGGATTTCCATTTCAAAAATCCAAGTTTTGAAAAATACGGATTTTGGTTTTCGGCAAAATTTCAAAGTCACAAAAATTGTTCAAATAGTTTGAAAAATGTGTTGAATCTTTTTCACACATGTTTGTATTTCAAAGATATAACATGAACTGATTTTTGTAGAATTTATGTGATTTTATGGGATTTTATAAAGGATAAAAAGATCAGTTTTTGAATCCTATAATTTGCCCTGCCAGGCTCTGGCAGTCGACCGGACCAAGAGTCGGTCGACCGGACCGGTTGATCGACGTGCACGCAACCAGCCACTTAGGCCGGTCGACCGGGCGATCGATCGACTGAAGTCAACCCACTCTCGGGTTGGCCCGGTCGACCGGCCAGAGAGCCGTTGCTCTCTGATTCTGGGCACGGTCGACCGGGCGTCGACCGGGGGCTCAACGGTCGGATTTTTGACCGTTGGCCAGTCGACCGACCGGTCGACCGGAAGGTCAAAACTGATCTTTTCAGCTGCCAACGGGCAGATTTTGATTGGGCCTATTTAAACCCCAATCTTTGGCCAGTTTTCACCAAGTATTTTCAAGAGCAAAATTTTCATCTTTTCAAGTGTTTAATTCTAAGATTTCAAAAGAGTTTTTGGGTTCAAAGTTTTCATCTTTATTTGTTTTAAAAGGGATTGGAAAAATCAAGAAAAAGAAAAGTCTTTTGGGATTGGTTTTTGATCTACATTTTTCTATCTATTCTAGAAGTTTTCCCAAAGAGTTTTTCTTTGTGTTTTTGATTTCCAAACTCTTTATTTCTCACACTTGAGCTTATCATTCTATCCTATCTATAGAATCTTTGTTTTAGTCAGAAGATTAGGGTTGTGGTTGAAAGAGACCACCAAGTTGTAAACTTTCATCATTGTGATATCCCTCTAGTGAGAGGTGATTGAGTTGGTATCCCTCAAGTGAGAGGTGATTGTGGAAGTGGTGTTTGGCTCCCTCTAGTGAGAGGTGGAGATTGTGTTGGAATCCCTCAAGTGTGAGGCGATTGTGTTTGTTTGGCTAAGTGCCTATCCCTCATTTGTGAGGTGGATATAGTGCTGGCTTTATGCCTTGCCTCTAGTGAGAGGTTGTATTGGTTGAGAGAGGAGTTGTGTACTCCCGGTTATTATATTGCCCAAAATCCTCAGTGGAGGTTCCTTGTGTGGGAAGTCCTGTGTGGACGAGATAGTGAAAATCCTTCTGTGTGAAGGCGGGGACGTAGAGCTGTGTGCTCGAACCTCGAAACAAATCTCGGTGTTTGCATTTGATCCACTTTCTCTAACTCTCTCTCTCTCTCTCTCTCTCTCTCTTATATATATTGTGCATAGCATTGATTCATATTGTCATATCATATATATATATGCTTGGGTTGCTTGATTGTGTGCCTCACTTGTGTTTAACCAAAGAGAACTTCATATAGCACCTCAACTCTTATTTAGAAGAATAAAGAGGAGTTAGTCCAGAGCCCTTCACTGGGAATTCGGCTACACTCATTGGTTACACGAAGTGTATTGCAATTAGTTTTTAAATTCCGCATTATTGTTCATAGATTAGCCGTACACCTATTCACCCCCCTCTAGGTGTACTTTCAGGTACAGGAGTTGCTCTGATACCAAGATAAACAATAAGAAGAAGAAGACTTATTTGTGTAAAGACAAGATACCATTAGTTATGGTTCTTGGTTGTATTTATATACACATATTGGTCACATGTTTACAATGATTTAGAAGGTACAATAGGAAAACATTGACTGAGAGAAATAATAGGAAAATATTGACTGAGAGAAAGAATGAGAAACACATGGTGCATGAATCCCATGAGTCCCCTGTGTTCCTATAATCATGGAGAGATTTTAGGATCTGATTGATTTCATGAGGAGTGTCTTTCACATGTATCACGTGTTGTCATTGATATCTCTAACAGTGAATGACGACTAAAATCGCTCCTCATCCTCATAGATGCCTATGACAAGATAAAGCCTAACTACATATGACATTTTAGATGGAATATACTAAAAATCCAACCTAGCTTCTATCTTGTATTTACTTTCTTTGTAGTACTATACCGATGAGTAGAGTTTCCCGCTCTACTCTTTTTGCCTAATTTTTTTTTTTTCTTCTCCTTTTCATAGTCATTATAATCAATAACAAACACAGTAGTACTCCACATAACCATGACTACCACTCGATGATGAGCACCTTGTCTAAGACCCTTCTTTAAAAAAAAAATCATAACTAAAGCCTCAAGCTATAAACCACGAACGATTAGGATTAGATGCACAATGTGGTTGCTTAAAATACAGATATGCATGTAATGTTGGTCGGAGATTATGTTCTCCTGAGATGATTAACAGATATCAGGAACCAGATACGGAATTTCGGTTTATCTGCTACAACCAAACATTTTTTGCACCAAAAAAATTCGTGGAGATTATTATTATTACTGACAGCCAATGTTTAGCAAACTAATCAAATAATACAGAAATTTAAACAGAACAAATAAATGCTCAGAAGGTTTTATTGCTTGTGGAAAAAACAATACGCAAGACCATTTGGTCAAAGAAACACAACTGCATATCTTGAATTACTAAAAATTCCCGCATTATCTCAAAATTTATCAATTAGGTCTTGAGTGCAAGTCCACCCTTGACCTTGTGCACCGTTGCGACATCGGTCTTGAAAGACTTTGCCAGCACCTCATCGTCGATCCCTGCCCCAAATACAGTCCCTGGTATGGACACAGTCCCTGCACTTGCACTCCCAAATGCTGACACAGCAATTGCTGAGTCCCTCCCTTTACAGTACTGAAAATGCCCCAATCCTTTAGGAACACAAACATATCACCAGGCTGCAACGTCTGAGTGTACAGCTTATTCTTTGTGTCCACAAAACCAACATCAAGCACTCCATCAATCAAGAACAATTGCTCAGCAGACCGCGGGTGGGTGTGTGGTGGGTTTACAGAGTTGGGAGGGAAGAGTAGGACAGCAAAGGAAACACTTTGGCCTGTGAGTGCAGGGAATTCAGAGGCGGATGCTTTTAGCACAGTGAAGGATTTAAGTTCAGGGGCGTCGTCACCCATAAGGCTGCGCATGCCAGTGAAGGTGAAGAAGTTTCCATCTATCATAGGTAATGTGAGGTTTTGCGGGATGACAAAGTCTGTGAGGATGTCGGGGTCGCCTGCATTCGCAATGACGGGGGCTGCAGCAATGAAAACAAGGAGGATGCTGTTAAGGACTGCCATTGTATTTTGCCTGTGCCTAAGAGAAGACCCAATGATGATGTGTTGCATAAGAGAAACATGTGCATTCTATATGAGGTGATTGTGATTGTAGACAAATGTGGCCTGCAGGAGTTAGGAGTTTCCAAGAGAAAACTGTATGTAATCTTGTTCCACATTGGTTTCATAAAAAAGGCATTGGAATTGTGACATGCAACCAGATTTCTGGTACGATAGATATCCTGATAGTTGATATATCAGTCAAGAAATATACATTTAACGGTATCCATAGTTAATGTCAGTCAAAATGATATTTGTACCTGACAGTTCTGTGTGTTGTCATGCAGATTATGGTCCCATGTGAAGACAAATAATGCTAGTTGATAAAGTCTCAGAGAGAGCGTATGAATCATAAAACAATAAAAAATTAGAGCCTGTTCTATTTTAGGAGTAAAGGTTCTACGAAATTGTTTATTGAGAATTAAACTTGATCTGAAAAGAAATGAAGAGTTGTGTCTTGATGTGCGATTTGACAAGTATACCAATTATTAATATAGTGATAGAGTAGAGCGTCGAACTGATTTAGGAAGAGAATTAAGGCAGCATGTCAATTTTGAGCCTCAGCTGTCGACAACCATCATCAACTATTGACGACCTAGTTTTGCTGTCGATAGATAGCCTTTGGTAGAGATTTACCGAGAGTGAAGCCACTACAGTCCTGCCGATAAGCCTATTAAGTTGTCAACATACCTCTTGCGTGACAGGGTTTCAGACTTTATTTAAGATTCAGTTTTGAGTTCAAATTTGAAATTTGGATTCCAATTGATTTCATCTTTTTATATTTTAAATTTAGATTTCCTAGATAGATTAGGACACTTTTAAATATTTTTTGTTTCTTTTAGAAATAAGTTATAGTTTTCAAGTAGTAGTAGTATCTTTTATAAGCCTATATAAAGGCTCATGTATCCTTTATTTTGTATTCATCTATAATCCAAGTTTTATCAATAAACTTTTGATTTTTTCCTCATATTTGCTCGTGGATTCGAGTTGATCTTTTGGCTCGTGGATTCGGGCGTACTTACTCGTGGATTTGAGTGTTTATTCCCTACCCGAAGGCTTCTTCATGGTTCGTTAGCGCTAGTACGATTTCTTGCCCCCATCGCTTGTCTTCTTTGCTTTCCCATCTGCGTCAAGTGGTATCACTACCAGAGTTACAGCTATTTTTTGACAATGGCAGGAGACGACGATGGATTGGAAGGCTTTTCCATAAGGATGAGCACTGTTAGAAGGAGAGGCAACATTACCAAAAGGATATCTCTCCAGATTGATGATCGAAATTTGGCCGATGATACATACCGAAGCGGACATGATCGTTAATCGTATCAATCACCCCCATATCAACAACCATCATATCAACCATCACCGCATTGATCACCACCACATCATCCATCACCAAGGTATCACCTACAACATCCTCAACTTTCTGAATTTTTCTATGAAGAGGAATCACCCTTCTATCAGTCTAATGATTATGAAAATGATTATGAAAGGTGAAGGAGGTTCGCTAATCCTAACCCTAATAGGAGAGGCGGATACCCTAACCCTAATAGGAGAAGCAGGTTCCCTAATTATATCCATGACATAAGGGGAGGATACTCAAATCCTTATGAGTTTGAGATTCCTTCTTTTGATGGGAGTCATGATGTTGAGTCGGCCTTGCTTTGTATCGAGGAAGTTGATAAGCTGTTTGACATAGAATATATTGCCATAGAAGATCATATCACCCATAGAAGATCATGTCGAGTTTGTGGCTCATAAACTTAAAGGAAGAATAACGACATGGTGGGATGAATTTCAAAACATCCGTCTGTACTAAGGCAAATCACCTATAAGAACGTAGAATGGATGAAAAGATTTTTACAAGCTCGTAGTCTTGCTTTGGAGGAAGAAGAGATGAAGAATCGACCCCGACCTTTCATGAGGTCTCATCAGTTAAACAAGACAATTGGGCAACATCAGCAACTACCAGTTGAAAAACAGTCAACAAAGAGAGATTCATCAAATCTTCAAGCGACTATCAGCTAAGCACAATCTCTCGATGAAGTCATGAAGCCTATGCCAGTCTGAAAGAAGAAAAGCCAAATTTCATGCCTATGTGTAATTAAGGTGAGTTCTTCGTGGAGCCATAGGATATAAAGTAAGGCATTGCTCTAGAAGAAGTTGTTGGCCCAAGGGTACAATCGTTTCTCCGTTTTATTGATGACACACTCATGAATATTTAAGAAAACTAATATATATCTTTCAGTATTTATAAGTTTCAGGTTCTCTTTTATATTTGTTCATCTTGAAGTCATGCTACGGAATAAAAATGGTGATACTCTCGATGTTATGAAGATGAGCATGCATATAATATTATATATGTTTATTTTATATTTTATAGAATGTTAAAGTTTAGTACAAAGAGAAGAGCTTAAAGGATTATACACACCACACACAATCTTATGTTTATCAAAAATCATTTAAAAATATTTTCAGAATAGTATTTACTTCAAATTTAAAAAGACATCTTAAATTGTCGACAGTTCCCTATTCAACTGTCGACAGGCAGCCCAAGTACTATCGACATGCTCTATGCAGAGAACTGTCGAAAGGATTTTCCCGCAAGTGGAAATTTTAAAGATATCATGGTGACTGCCGATAGCTATAATGGACTGTCGACAGCTGATACTGCATTTATCAGTATTAGACTGTTGACAGTCTCATTGAACTGTCGACGTATCTCTTATTTTTTAGAGCAGTACATTATATACTGTCAGCAGTCCTATTAGACTGTTAACACTATATAGGCCGTTTAGCCTTTTTGACCATGTATTTAAAACGTGGTTTTATAGATTTATTCCATAATTAGAGATCTAAATGGTTATTTTCTCAAAATCTATATATATGATTATTTTCTAAAGTTTTATTATCAGTTTTTGAGATGAAAAATTATTAGCATCTTCTGAAAGAATTTTAGTGTTCAAATTTCTTTTCTCTACTATATTTCTCACATACTGTATCCTTGAACTTCAACCTCTCTTTACTCTAAACTAAAGGATCTTTGTGAGAAGTTTGGTGATCTAAAAAAAATTATCTCTCTGTTGTTCAGTTGTTTGTGTACTCCTCTAGTGAGAGAGGATTGGAAGTTGCGGCTTCAAGATCTTGCGGGATCTATTTTTGTAAAGCGTAATCGCAGTTGTAGGCTGTCTAAAAATCACTAAAAGACAAGCCATTGAAAAGCAGAATTCTAAGTTCTAGATGCAAAGCTAATTTCGGCCGCGTCTCAGCAACATCAAGACGCGAGGGTCGAAACCCGCGTCTCAGCCAACACTATAGCATCAAGGCGCGTGGGTCGAAACCCGCATCTCAGCAGCTCCAAGGCGCGTGGGTCGAAACCCGCGTCTCAGCAGCATCAAGACGCGTGGGTCGAAACCCGCGTCTCAGTAGCTCCAAGGCGCGTGGGTTTACACCCGCGTCTCAGTTGTAACCGTCCCGGTTTTCGGGGCCAATCACGGCCCACATAACGGGGAAGGTTAGCCCCTATTATGGAGTGTTTTTTGGAGGCACGTACGCCCCTGAAACCCCTATAAATAGCCCCGTCGCTATGAAGAAGGGGTCGAATCTTCGGTGAAAGGATTTCTGAGAGAAAAGAGAGAGAGTTAAACCCTTCAGAAAACTTGCTGTGTTCAAGTTACTCTTTGCCTATCTTCTCTTTGAGAGTTTTGGTAGACAGAGCTGAGTTACTCCATCTACCATCCGAAGAGGAGATCCCCGGAAAGTCTCGACGATCACCCGGTCAACGGAGAACAAGATTCACTCTCCACCGCCACTTGAAGAACCCAGCCTTAAACAAAGGGAGGATTCAAGACTCAACATCCTCCCTCCCTTGTAATCGGAAGACTGATCTGATGTAATTTTCTATCCAATCAAAAGAATTTTACAATCAAATCCTCCTTTTCCGACGCATACAAGAGATGGCGACTCCGCTGGGGACTACATTTGTCACTGATGAACAAATCGTGGCGCAAGGTGACGTCCTCCATAAGAGGAAGATGGTCGAATCGCTCGTTGTCGAGTTCGACCAGGCAAAATATGAAGAGTTTCTCTCTTCCGGCTCCAAGAGCCCAAAGACCCGCGTCTGCCGCAGGGTCTCGACTGGGAATGACCCCGAAGTCCGATCTGAGGCTCTCTCAGGCGCTGCTGCTGTGAAGGGTGTCGCGGCCAACCGCGCCAATCGCGTCAAACGCGCCAATGTCTCTCAGGAGGCCCGCGTGGTCTCAGGCACAACTGCCGTTACGACCAACCGCGCCATGCGGAACACACGCGTCAGCGTTCCTCAGGAGACCCGCGTGGTCAAAATCTCTGGTGTCCAGCCAGTCCACCCTCTCCCTCAGCACCAAGTCGTCGTTGGTTTCTCTCCACCTCCACGACGCAACCGAAACGCTGAGCATCGATAGAGGAGGCGTGCGCGTCAACTGCAAGTTGGGACTTCTGATTGTCCAACTGAGACAGGACGCAAAGTTCAATCCGGCGCCTCGGCCGCGCCACGTCCAGCACGCGAAGTCCGCGTTTGGCGGCCCAAACGCGAGACTCCCCAAATTAGGTCCTCTGAAGTCCGACTCACCAGACGCCAAGGCGAAGCCTGCGCGCCTTGTCAAGTACAAGAGGCACGCGCCCTTAGGCGTGGGCCCCAGCAGCCCACTCACTCTCAAGCGTCTTTGCCCCGACGCACCAAGCAGCAACGCGACAGTCGCGTCTCATCTCAACAGAGACGCCAGACACGCGTCGTACAGCCACGGCGCGAGAACCGCGTCTCTGAATCCTGCGTCCAGGCTGTACAGCACAAAGATGCCTCGCGCCCTCGAAGTTGCGAGGCTAATCTTTTCGATCCTCTTTCCATGGATCTAAGGGATTACTTGACGAAGAAAAGAAGTGCTAATCAAATCACTTCATCATGTTGCTGCCAACGGCTTATCTCTATGCTCTCTGAGTGCCGTTGCGGTTCAGGTGTGAACCAGCAGTCTCTAGTTAGACAGTTGGCCCTGATTCCCCCATCAGCCAAAAGAAGACGCTCTCATAGGCGGAGGGTGTTCTCTGACGCTGAGTATCCAGAGCTCACTGTAAATATGACAAGCAGGAGCAAGGGAAAACAACCTGCAATCAGTTCCGATGATGAATCTGACTCTGAACCAGAAGGAGTGTACCGACACACTCGCACCCGGACCGGGGCCATTCCCCCGATTGACTATAATGCCCTAGCTCAGGGCGTTAAAATGAATGAGTAGCAGAATCGCTGGCCTCAAACTCTTCCATCGAGAAGGAGGCCTTCACCTACTTGACGAGCACTCCTGAGGAGACAGCCCGGCGCCTGGAGCAGCAAGCCCAGGTCCAGAGGGAACAACTCGATATGATTCTTGCTCAGCGGGAATCTATCGACTCTCTTAAGCAGATGCTTGCACAGTTGCTCGAAGACAGGAGGAAATCTCCCCCTAGAAAGTCTAAGGGCAAACGAAAAGAGGGAGAAAGCTCATCTTCCAAACACTCTGAGAAGAACGCGCAGTCTACTTCTGGTTCGTCTAAATCCTCATCACAGGAAAAGGACGACCAAGACCGGGGAAAAGTTCATTCTAAAAGAATGAATCAGTTGGAGCAGCGCCTTGAGGCCCTTACCAATCGGAAAGGTCTCCAAGAAGCAGGAGTGGTCCGCCCATATCCAGCCGAGTGGGACCTGGTTCCGTACCCGCCCAAGTTCAAGGCTCCAACTCTCCAAGCATTTGATGGGAAAGGTTCACCGAACCAACACATCTACTATTTCAAATCCCAAACCTGGAATATGATTGATAACGATGCCATCCTGGCGCGTTTATTCATCGGCACCCTAAAAGGGCTGGCCTTTGAATGGTTCATGAAGCTCCCAGTAGGTTCCATCAAGAACTGGGGTGATTTGGAGAAGCTTTTCTTAACACGCTTCTTTGAAGATGACTCGGAGGTCAACATGCCTACCCTTTTAGCCACCAAGCAGCGAAAGGGAGAGTCCGTTAAGTCTTTCGTGGAAAGATTTCGGAACGTGGCACTCTGATGTCCGAGCGGTATAACCCAGGTTACCCTGGTAGAAACATGCCGCCACAATCTCCAAACTTCACTCCTTGCTCAAATAGGAGTTACTGAAAGCCGCACCTGGAAGCAATTAGTCCAACAAGGTGAACAGGCTGAGGAGATTGTCGCCCGTGTCAGAGCGGAAGAAAACAAACCCAGGCCTGAAAGGTCAACGAGGCGTGCGCCAGACACATCCCTCCAAGCCAAAAGGAAGGATAACTTGGCAGCGGAGACCAAGTCCCCTGTCAAAACTCAACCGGTCAAGGGAAGTGGCTCTTCAAGCCAACCACGGGCCAACAAACAGTATTCCTTCAAGGATGAACATGTCGACTCGCTCTTCAAATTACTCAACAAGAGCAATCGACTGAAGCTTCCTGAAGCTAGGCGCCCCGAGGAAGTCGGTAAAACCGAAATCCCAGCTACTGCATGTACCACAGGATGTTGGGACACCCTACCAAGAGCTGTTATGTCTTCAAGAACATTCTTCAGGCCCTGATTGACGCGGAGGTATTGAAACTCCGACCAGAGCAGAAGAAGGTGACGGCTAATATGACGTCAGTTCTCCAGTTTGGGAGACAACCCCCAACACCCTCTGGAGTAGTCCCTATCCCAAGAGGAGAGCTGAGAATGGTCAACACAGACCCTCGCCAGCAGCAAGAAAAGGGCCTAGTACCTGTTCCCACACCTCAGGGAGAGATCATGTGGGTTCATCCCGACCTTATTGATGGCCAGCAATGGACTACTGTAACCAGCAGGAAGTCCAAAGGCAAAGCAAAGGCTTCATCCTACAACGTGGTGTGTGCCTCTTCTCGAGAAGCGGAAACTGATATTCCCTCACTAACTGACTCAGAAGAGGAGACAATAGTTCTGGCCGCAGAGCCCAGTCAGCTGGTGGCAGAAACCCGTTCGGGGCAGCCATATTTGAAAAAGTATGGCGAAGTGGCGGTAACTCCTCCAAGACTCGCTGCAGAGCCAGCCAAGCCCTCCACGAAGCAACCCGGGGAGAAACAGAAAGAACTTCGGTTTTCTCGAGTTCTTTCGAAGGACGTAGCTGAAGGATCCACGACACTTTACCGCTTTGATGTCCTGGCTCAACTAGCCAACATCCCGGCGCGGATTACGCTTTATGAGCTTCTCAGATTATCAAAGTCGACCAGAGAATCCCTACAAGAAGCTCTGGCTAATGCTGAGGTATTCATGACCCAGCTACCGAAAGAGGAAGATGTAGAGGACTGCCTCCACGCCTCCCAAAATATTCCCTGCATCACCTTCACGGCAGACGATATGCAAGTCAAAGGGAAATATGATCGACCCCTTTACTTCGCAGGGTATATTGGATCATCTGAAGTGAACCGCATTCAGGTGGATCCAGGGTCCGCGTTTAGCATCATGCCTCGCCGGGTCATGCAACATTTGGGCATTCCTACTCATCGTTTGAGCCCTACCCAGACAACCATCTATGGGTTCAATGCCAATAGTACCCGTCCAATGGGGAAGGTCAAGCTCAAATGCCAGATTGGAAGCCTAAAGTCGGAAGTGACATGTTACGTCATTGATGCTGACACTTCCTATAACCTACTGTTGGGGCGGCCGTGGATTCACCGCAACTCCATCGTTCCCTCTACTCTCCACCAAGTCATGAAATACATTGACGGGGGTGGAAAGGTACGAACGCTGATTGCCGAGAGGCATCCGTTCAAGGGAGTGGAGAATTATTTCACAGATTCCCTCCTGTATCAGGAATCTGTGGAAACAGAGGAAGTCCTGCAACCAGAGGAACCAGACTCTGGCAATGAAGCCGACACCGAGCTGGAAGAAGATGAGTGTGTGTGGGAGCTAGATCCACCTGTAACGGCATTAATAAGCCCGATGTTGATAATACCTCCGCCGATGATGTAGGCTTTTGGTACATTAATGAAGAATTAGATTTAGCGTATTTTTCTGTGTTTGCATCTGATTCAGTGCCGTCAGACACTAGTACTGACGTGGATGACGATCTCTGGTCGACAATGGATACTTTGACATCGTTACATGTACCAGTGAAATCGTCCTTCGGAACATGTCAAAATGTCGGCGATGCGCAACGATCAATATTCATGGTTCCAGCGAGAAGGAAGGGCCAAAGACCAATTCTTTTCGGACGAATTGAATCCGAACCAATGAATCATGAAGAATCAGAAAACGAGCAGGAATCCCCTCAGTTCGGTCATTATGAGCCAAAGGCACTCAGAATGATGAAAAACATGGGGTATGACCTAACCAACAGACCCGGGTTGAACTTTGGCAAAGGAAGGAGAACGCTACTTCGATCCTTTGTGCCGAAAGGAAAAGCACCCGATTATTATCATCAGACTCGCAGGGGGTTGGGCTATGTATCAACTCCGGCTCCATCAGTCTCTGATTCTGGAGGGTCATCAGGCCATAGAAACTCTTCAGGCACGTCATCGTGGGAGTCAGATGTCAGCGTTGGCAACATCTTCGGAGAACTTTCAGTGAATATGGTTTCAACAAGCCACCTGGAAGACGGAGATGAAGAAATGATCCAATCCGATACAGATCCTTGGATCAAACACTTAAACAATCTTTGGGACACTCGCTTTAAACAACGCGAGCCACCCACAGAAGACAAGATTGTTCAGATCAATCTGGGGGATGAGGCTAATCCTAAGCCCATCTTCATAAGCGACGGCCTATCACCGTCGGAGAAAAAGGATCTAATATCTCTTGTTCAAGAGTATATAGACGTCTTCGCCTGGAATTACGAAGACATGCCCGGACTTGATCCTCAAGTGGCTATGCACCGCCTCAACATCAATCCGCACATAAAGCCTGTCAAACAACAACAGCGACGATTCCGTCCAGAGATAATGGAAGCAATTCAATCAGAAGTAAGAAAGCTTATAGATTCTGGCTTCATCAGGGAAGAACAACACCCCGACTGGGTAGCCAACATTGTCCCCGTTACCAAGAAGAACGGAAAGATCCAAATCTGCATCGATTTTCGTGATCTGAACGAGGCCTGTCCCAAGGACGAATTCCCACTGCCAATCACAGATGTCATGATTGACAATACATGTGGATTCGAACGAATGTCCTTCATGGACGGATTCTCAGGATATAATCAAATCAAAATGTATCCTGACGACGAAAAGCATATCTCCTTCAGAATACCACTAGGGGTCTACTGCTACACCGTCATGCCCTTCGAACTTAAGAATGCAGGGGCGACATATCAAAGGGCGATGAATGCCATTTTCCATCAACATATGCGCAAAACGGTGGAATGCTATGTTGATGACATCGCAGTAAAAAGCCGCGCTAAAGGTGATCACATAGCTGATCTAAAAGTTGTCTTCGACATCATGCGGGCTCATCAATTGAAGATGAACCCCACCAAGTCCTTCCTGGGGGTGGCTAGTGGCAAATTCTTAGGATTTGTTGTAACCTCCACGGGGATTCATGTGGACCCAGAAAAGGTTCGCGCTATCCAGGAGATGCAGCCTCCGAGGAATCTCAAGGAACTCAGAGGATTGTAAGGACGACTGGCATACATCCGCAGGTTATCTCAAATCTCTCCGGAAGATGCCAACCCTTCGCTAAACTAATGAAGAAGGGTGTTTCGTTCATTTGGGACGACGCTTGCCAACAAGCATTTGAGGAAATCAAGCAATACCTCACACAACCACCAGTCCTTGCAGCTCCGATATCCGGAAAACCTTTCCTGGTATACGTCCGAGCAATGGATCATTCTTTGGGAGCTCTACTAGCTCAGAATGATGATCAAGGATGAGAGCAAGCGATCTACTATCTGAGTAGAACAATGATCGGAGTCGAACATCGGTACAACCCGATCGAGAAGGAATGTTTGGCACTGGTGTTCGCCATTCAGAAAATGCGACACTATCTGGCAGGCCAAACCATAAATGTCATATCAAAAGTCAACCCCTTGAGGTTACTCATGACAAAGCCTTCATCGCTAAATGGCCGACTGGCAAAATGGGCCATATTGTTATCTCAGTATGAAATGCACTTTTTACCACAGAAGGCCATTAAAGGACAAGTGGTGGCGGATTTCCTGGCTGAGCATCCAGATCTGAGGGCAACCAAACTATACGACGATCTCCCAGACGAGGTCGCTGAAGCCTGCCAGACCCAGACATCCTTTGAAAGACAGGTGTGGCAACTTTTCTTTGATGGTGCATCAAGAACAAGCCCAAAAGGACACCTAGTAGCAGGGGTAGGAGTAGTACTCGTCTCCCCACAGAACTATGTGATTCCTCGAGCTGCCTTATTAACCGAACCTTGTTCCAACAATGTGGCGGGGTACAACGCTCTTTTGATTGGGATGCAGCTCGCCGATGAGATTGGCGTTAAAAATCTCGAGGCATACGGCGACTCTAAACTCATCGTCAACCAAGTTCGCGGAGAGTACGAAGTCAGACATGAGGACCTAGTACCCTACTACAACGCAACTATCCACATGGCCGAGAGGTTCATAAATTTCTACATCGATCATGTACCGCGCAGGCAAAATGCGCATGCAGATGCACTCGCATCCCTCGCGACCTCCTTAGCTCTTCCAGCTGGAGCAATGGAGAAGATATTCGTCTACAGCCACGACCTGTATTGCCCGAGAATTGCTCTTGAGGATTACCAGGAGCCAACGGGAGATTCTCAAAGCAAAGAAGCGCTGGAATCGTCAACTGGTCCAGAGCTTAGAGACTGGCGATTCCCTTACATCGATTATGTCCTGTACGGCATCTTGCTTGAGGACACCAAGAAAGCGGCTGCCATTCGAAGGAAAGCCCCTAAATTCTACTATAATACAATTACACGAACACTGTATCGTCGATCGCATGACGGGATCTTGATTCGCTGCCTTTCACAAAAGGAGACACAGGAGGTATTGGAAGAAGCCCATGACGGCATATGTGGAGCCCATCAACCTGGCCCAAAACTTGCATACCGACTCCAAAGATTGGGATATTATTGGCCCAAGATGATTGCTGACGCCATCACCTATGCCAAAAGATGTCATGCCTGCCAAGTACATGGCGATTTCATCCATCAAGCACCAGGGTACCTTCACTCTACAACCTCTACCTGGCCATTTGAAATGCGGGGGATGGATGTAGTTGGCCCTATTAGCCCTCCGTCATCAAAAGGACATCGGTTTATTTTGGCAATAACCGATTACTTCTCCAAATGGGCTGAGGCCGTCCCTTTGAAGGAGGTGAAGTTATCTGATGTAATCAGATTCGTGAAGCATCACGTCATTTACCGTTTTGGGGTACCTCGGCGAATTGTCCACGACAACGGACCCCAGTTCATCAGCCAGGCTTTCCAGAGATTCTACGCCAAGTTTAGAATCCAGAGTGTGTCCTCAACGGCATACTACCCCGCTGCTAATGGTCTCGCAGAAGCTTTCAACAAGACCATTGGCAAGCTCCTCAAGAAATTCGTCTCGAAAAGTCAACGTGACTGGGACGACAAGCTGGGTGAATGCTTATGGGCTTACCGCACAACTGTGCGAACCCCGACTAAAGCTACGCCATTTTCCTTGGTATACGGGTGCGAAGCCGTCCTTCCACTAGAAATCCAAATTTCATCTCTACGCGTTGCCTTGATAGCGGAGATGACAACAGAAGAGAAGCATCGACAGCGACTCCAGGAATTAGAGGCCTTAGACGATAAGCGTCTGCAGGCCCAACAACAAATCGAGCTTTACCAAGCTCGAATCACCAGAGCCTTCAACAAGAAAGTTAAAATACGAACTTTCAAGAAAGGCGATCTTGTCTTAGCCGTCAGAAGACCCATGGTGATGACGCACAAGACAAAAGGAAAATTTCATCCCAAATGGGAAGGGCCATTTGTAGTAGAGTCAGTCTACTCAAATGGGTCATATCGTCTCATAACTTCAAATGGCGATACACTCATGATGCCGATCAATGGCAGATTCTTGAAGAAGTACTATCCTTGATAGTACTCCCCCTCCGATCAAGTTAAAAGTACACCTCTGATCAAAACAAGAAGAGCTTCTTCATTAACATCCGATGCCTCTGACGGCTAAGGATAGAGGAAAATGTTGCTTCTAAGCCCAACATAAATCTTCGACAACTTATCATGCTGAGGGGAATAGCATGGCTAGCCCAACTCAAACGGTAGTTGGTAAAGGCACCTCAAATCTGTTAACAGCTGAGGGTTTGCTAAAAATCCTAAGTGTTGACTCCACTCCCCCCTCCAAAATCCCTTACCAATTCTCATCCACAGAATGGTAGGTCTATGAAATACAGTCGTTGCCAAGTTAACACTATACCTCTGGCACTTCAAACTCCACTTGCCAACTCTCATTAATAGAATGGCAAGTCTTCAAAATTGCTCATATTGCGAATCCAAATTTGTCAAGTTAACACTATACCTCTGACATATATTTTTAAACCCCACTTGTCAATTCTCATCAATAGAATGACAGGTCCTCAAATTGCTCATATCGTAAATCAATTTCTGTCAAGTTAATACCACAACTCTGACAAATTACTATTAAGTTAACACTATACTTCTAAACAGTACATCGAGTTTCTGTCAAGTTAACATCACACCTCTGACAGTCACCTTCTTTCAGACTTCCATATCGAAGCTGAAATGAACGATGCCAAAGTTTAATACTACACCTCTAGCATCCAGGTCATCGCCAAGTTCAACAATACACTTATGGCTAGGACTTTTCCTTGGACTTCCTCGTTGAAGTCGAGATGACTAATGCCAAGTTCAAAATTACACCTCTAGTATTACCCTCATTGTCAAGTTAAACATTACACCTATGACAGTGACACTTTCAGTTTTCCCAAATGAAAGCTGAAATGCTTCTGAGTCAAGTTAATATCACACCTCTGATTCACATTCTTGTCAAGTTAACATCACACTTATGACAAGACAACTTTCAACCCGTTAAGTTAATATCACACCTCTAACGGTAAGAACTTTCCTAGATCCCCCGCGAATCTAGCCTCACTTGTTATTCTCCTCAACAGAACAACAAGTCTACCCAAAAACATTGTTAGGTTAACATTACACCATTAACAGTGTTTTCATTAACTCCCCAGCTGATCTTAATCAAGTTAATCCCAAACCTCTGATAAAAGTTCATCTTCCCTGGGGGGTACCAATTCAACCTATCACTTTCTTTTTATAAAGTGGCAGACCCACCAAAATTATCTTATCTCTGTCAAGTTAATATCACACCTCTGACAGCATTGTGGGGTTCCTCAGATAGGATCTTTTCTCCACAAAATTTGACTTGTTAAAATTTTCATCATAGTTTTGACAAGCCAAAGATGCTTTGCTTCTATGCGTCTGACTAAAAAGAGACAAAAGAGTTCAAGACAATAGAAGAGACAAAAAGAAAAGTGTCACTTTTATTTATATCCAGACATATGAAAGTGATACAAAATGCTCTCTTATACAATGAGATTGAGTGTTACAATTAAGGAGTACATAAAGAAGTCCCTCTCCCTCTCAGAGGTTGCACTCACTCCTCAAAGCTGCATACAATTCCAGGTACAAGATGTTTGGAAGGGCATCAAAGTAGGATCAGACATTGTGGCAACGATCAGAAGCTGGTTGCACCACGATGCATGACGTAAACATCGAAGAAGTCCATGGCTGATCGAGAATAATGGTGTTTCTTGAGGTCAAAAGGCAGCAGAGTCTTCTGACTCCAACTGACCATCCGAAGTGGGGTTGTGATCCTTCGTTGATGAACATCTCTTCTGCCAGAAGGTCGTCCAGTGAGCATGGAGTTTCCTCGATGTCACTTCTGGGGTAAGAGAGGAGGTTTTGAGACCTCACAGGGGATGCTACCCACCACTATATCCACCGCTACCCCCGCCGCCATCCTCACTCTGACCATGCCATGCCAAGAAGCATGACTGGTGCATTGAATCCAAAGAGATCTTGGCGAGGGTCCGGTCCCCATCTCCTGAAGACAGGGGTCATGACTTCTTCTCCTGTGGTCGACCATCGACCAAGTTCGCTGGCCGGTATATTCTCCCAAGGGCCCAGGGAACATGAAAAAGGATGATCAGGCTTACCTGCAAGAAGCAACAAAATTAGAAAATCTGAAGCTTGGTATACTTCAACAAAAAAAAAAAACTAAGTGACAGACACAGCTATTGCTGAGGACTTCAGACGCAGGAATGACCCGCGCAGCGAACATCTGCGGCGGCAGAAACAGACGCGGTCAAAATTGTGATATACACAAAATTCAGACGCAGTCTCATTTTGCATCCGCGCTTAAAGGACGGGACGTGAAGAGAATCAGACGCGAAAATTGCCATCTCCCTGCTGAATGAACATGAGTTGTAAAATTCAAGCCTGAAACCTTCAGCCTGAAGTTAAAATTCTTCCAAGTCAACGCCCTCAAGGCGCAAGCTCTGTGTGCAAAACTGGCAGCCAGGGGCCAAAGCCCACTGTATTGGCGTCCAGAGAAGTTTAAGTCGATGGCGCAAATTCCAGAAAAGGAATGCACCAACTGAGACTTCATGAGAAAATCCAGATGATAATATCTCTTTAAGAGATATCAAAATTCAAACCTGGCTGGGTTAAAAATGTCATGGAACCAAGAAGGCGTACCCGCAGAGGCCTCTATTAAGAGCTGAACTCTCTGCATCGAAGCGCGGACATAAAAGGTGCTCAAGGAGATGCTTTCTATTATTGAAATCACTTGACAGTGGTAATCTTCTGAAGAGACCAAACAGAAGTATGAAAGCTCTGGGTCATCTTCATCCATGGAGGCAAGCCCCTTGTAAAGTCCTTGAAGGGAGAAGATGGAGTCTCTCAGAGCACTCGCTGTTAAAAGAGAATAGTCCAAGTATGGGACTGCTAAAGGAAGGGGGTAAGCCCTATTTATAGGCAACCCATAATAACCATGATTAATGGTTCATTAATTAGAACCGTCGACCTTAATGACCGCACGACTGTCAAAGCCCAATGGAAGGCTGACGCGTGGAGCGTCACTTCAGGAAACATCGAAGACGCTGGTCTCCAACTGCCAGTGCCGGTTTGGCATTAAAAGGCATTAAACGCCTAAGCCCAATGAAGAACCGACGCGTGGACAACCGCTTCGGGAAACAACGGATGATGCGGGTTCCCAATCGTCAACGAAGACTTGACGTTTGAAAATCTCACAGGATCTTTATGACAGGCTACACATAACACCTGAGAAGTTGTGCCAAACGCAGATGTGAGAGCCGCGTCCAGAGGCTCGCGCCTCTTTTTCAAAAAGTGGCGTCCTCCTTCATTCTAAGTTAGAAGACCCTTCGCGTCTCTTGGATGACTCAAAGTTGCTCCGCGTCTCTCGGACGACTCAAGGTTGCCTCCATCAACAAAAGGGACTCATTCTGGGGGTCTCAGTGGGAAAGCACATAAAGCTGCGTCCCGAAGCTTACATCTTCAGCAAAGAAAGCCTATCACCTTTAAAAGTGTCTTGGAGCTGCGTCTACATGGATGATGATGGGTCTTGCACCGAGTCTCAGCGTCGCGTCCCTGATTGCGTCAATTTTAAGGGGCATAAGACCACATTCTTAATGTATCCTGAACTCTGCGTTTGGATGAAGTTAAGGATTACGGCCAGTGAATCACACTCAAAGCTGCGTCCTTCGCGTCCGCTTGAACCGCGTCTTCACTGGCAGGTCAGAATCGCGTGCCTCAGAGCCGCGTCTCTTTTAATGAATCGACGCTGCGTTTCGTCAAAAGAACTTAGTTTTACCTAAGTTCAGTATTCACAGTCAGTAAGGGAGCACAACCAAAATCTGTGATTGAGAGGTTGGATTCATCTACAGCAGGGTAGTGAAGATGGAACAAAAATTTCAATGACTTTTATTATTAAAAAATGATAAAAGTAGATACAAACACTCTTGGTAAATAGAGTGTCCTTTTCTTTACAAGAAAAAAAAGAAGGCTAAAAGTCCTGGTTCGCCAAAGAACGGATTTGTTCTCTAAGGCGATGTATCTCATGTTGGCGCGCCTTCTCAGCCTCCATAAGAGCTTGGGCCCGCAGATCCTCCTCGGATAAAAATCTCTTCGCTTGTACTCGGAGGGATTCCAGCTCGGAGGAATAAACAGAGAGATTTGCTTCAGCTTGCACCATGACAGCCTCTAACTCCGCCAGCCTCTTTTCAGAAGTAGCAAGCTTCTATTCATTAAGAACAATCAAAGCCTCAGCTCTGGCTATAGCAGCCCGAGAGTCAAGGATAGCCTGCTTCGCAGCCTGCATGATCATCTCGGATTCCTTTGACTCGACCGCTAGCTTTTGATGATCAGCCTGGAAACCTTCGAGAAGACGGGTCCTTTTGGTTATCTTCGCTTCCACCTCTCTTCGCTCTTGCTCTTGAGCAGCAAGGAGCCTATTCAGAGTTTCTTGGGCCTCGTGAAAAGAGCCAGCATTCTCCAGGGATCGAAGCTCTCTCAAGTTATGTCCTAACTGCTCCACCAGCAGCAGACATGCCTTGGCTGGTGAAGGGCCTCCGGCTAAACTGATGTTCTCGACCAGGTTTCCAAGAAACATCCGGGCGAATTCAAAGGAGCTATCTCCAGACAGGATGAAATCAATACATGATTGCATCGAGGCAAAGAACTGCTGCACCATCTGGCGTGTCAGAATCCCCATGGTATCACCACCTAAAGTGCTCCCCGATCCCCTTTCTATCACGGGGTGAGGGATGTAAGCCGATTCTTCCGGTACAGGAATCGGGCTGACCACGGGTGCGGCAGGAGCAAGAGTAGCCGCCGGCGCTTCTGGGGGTACTACGTCTGCAGAAACCTCCACAACCGATGAAATGACAGTAAGCTCGACCTCTTCACGGTCCTTGGACGAGGTTTGAGCTGTACGGCCTCCCGGGTAGCCACTGACCGCCAAGTCTCCTACCTGAGCTTCCTCAGTGCCCTCTGCAAATTACAAGAATATCAACTACGACAGTAAAAGGAAAACATTCAAAATATCAATATTTTCTTACCTAGATGAGGGTCCAAAGATGGCGAGTTCTTAGGCGAATCCTGCAGGGTGGAGGTCTCCCTGACTTCGATGATTGCCCTCTCTTGAGGCATCCCAGTAATAGGAGCCTCAACTCTATCCTGCTGGGCCAGCTCCTGTATCATCTCCTCGATCTGAGAGGAAGCAGCGGCCTCGCTAACCACGACCAGCCCTGCGATATGAAGCCAAATGAACAAGAAAATGTCAAAATCCTTTTCCTAGTTAAAAGGATGAGTTAGGCAAAAGGAGCACCTTCAGTAGCTTCAGCAGGAATAACTGCCGCTGGTGGTGACGCCGTTACCGGCTCACACCCATATATTTCCTCCTCCGAGATGTGTGAGAATTTACTCAGATCAGGAGAAGCGGGTTCATCGCCAATGTCGACCTCATCGCCTGAATCATACCCTTCTTCTTCAGATGAAGAAGACGATAGTGCAACGCGAGAAGCCTCGGCAACCGGGGCCTTGCCACCAAATACCCCAGTGGTAGGGCTGGGGTCAACTACCCGAGGACTGGGGATTAATACACTAGGGGACCCAGGCTGTTGTGCCTCATCCCTCCTCTCATGAGCTGAGGAAGACCCAGGCTGAGTTGAGACCCCTAGAATCTCAACATCACCTCCGCTCATTATGTCGACTTCAAGCTGCTCAGCTTCGTCAGCGGCGGTGGGTTTGTCAGCGAACTCCCCTTCCTCTAAAATCCTGGGGCCCCTGCTGCGCAACCCACGGGTACAGACTAAGGAGGCGTCATCCTCATCTTCCGATTCTTCCCTCTGTTCCTCAACACCAGGAGGGATGTCTTCGGATGGAGAAACTGCGGCCGCCAAGTCTCTCCGGACCTTCTTGGGGGTAGGCTCAACAGTGGAAGTAGAGCCTTGAGGACGCTTACGCGCCACCTGTCGACCCTTTACTGCTCGCGGCTCCTCCCTTGATACCCTTATGGTCTCCTTCAAAGCCTTCCGATACTCCTCAATGCCTCGTGAGCGTTTGTTGGACCCCAACTTTGCTTCGTAAGATGCATTGATACTCTCGATGCATAAGTACTCCAGAGCAAAGTCAGGCGTTTGGTTGGCCTGGATGTACCAGGTACAGAAGTTAAGGCTTGTACAGCCTTTCGGTTCCTTGGGGGGCAGACGAAAAAGCGCTTCCGTCCCTCCGGCCACGCTATAATACCAAGCCTGGGCACCTTCAAACAAGTTCCCACTGAAGGCGAGTCGAGCATTGGGGTTACCGACATACAATTGATCATAGCCGAACTGTCGGGCGAAGCGATTCGGCATGTACGGCTCGATCGTGCACGAATTCCCTTGTCGGAAAAGCACATACCCGGGCCGAATATTGACCAACCACCAGAAAACTCCCGATGACAGCCTCGTGAAGTTATCTGGGCCCACAAAGTCAGCAAGTTTATCCCCGAAAGATGCACCAACAATCTCGGGGATGCAGCGATTGAGTTGGTAGTTCGAAGCAGCCAGAATGCACTTTCGAATGAAATACATATAAGTATTACACCAGCTTGAACCCTCCAGCCGCTGTACGAAAGGGGTAAACCCCTCACTCCAAGACACCGGCGTCATCAGGGAGGGACAATGCATAACGTACCAAGCCATTAGGTACGTGTAGGGAAGCTCAACCCGAGGGTTGGGACGCTTTACCGTCGGCCTCCCCTCTGAGTCAACAATCGGCTCACCCTGGGAGTCGACAACCTTCTCTACCCTGCACAGACTCTGAGTTAAGGCCCGCAACCCGCTTTGAATACTGGCAGCCATGGCCGGGAGGAGGGCTATGGGCCTACCATAATCCATGAGCACCGCCGGGTACACTACATCGGCAACAATCACTTCATGTGGCAGTGTCGGCACCACACAGCGCTTCAACCACAACATTAAGAAGCCCGCCAACAGTGCTCGATTGGAGATAGGGGTCCGGGCTTGATAATGGAAACTTTCGAAAACCATGTCAGGTTCGCAAGTATCCTCGTTCGACTCCGTGGTGTAAGAGTCTACAGAAGCCTGAATCCTGTCGGCAATCTCCTCGTCGGAGCTGGGAGCCAGTCGGGTCACTGGATGGTCTTTCTGATTGACGCCATTAAACAAGTAGCTTGCCCAAGACAGCTGCTTGACTCCCCTCGCCCTCCAAGAGGTTATCTGGCCGCAAATGTGGAAGTGACATAACACCTCCCAATAAGTCTCGTACACTCGAGGAGACGCTTTCTTCAAAAGGTGAAGCTCCTCAGTGGTCGGGACGTATTCCTCATAGGGAGAGTCCCCCATTACCAGCCCCGAGACTTCGTACAACTCGTGCAGGGCAAGACCCATCTCTCCGACTGGAGTGAAGAATGTCCCCGTCAGAGGATTGTAACGCTCCAGGATCCCAAAGAAGTTTTGAGAACTTGGTGGAATACCGTACTGCACGGCCCTGACCGCTTGGTACAATTCCACATGCTCCAACAGGCCTCCAAGATCGGCAAGGACGAAGCTCACCATCTTGCCCCACCAATACTTCTCAGTGGAATGTTTCCACCCGGGCGAACGGAAGTCGACCGGAAAATCACCCCCCACTTTCACGAATGCGTTGAGGAAGGTGGTGCCGAGTTCAGGAGTTTCTCTTACTGGATGATCGGTTCTCAACAGCCCGGGAAACAGGCCGAAAGCCTCCTTATCATGACCAGCATGATATGCCCTCTTGGAGCCTAAGTTGCTGAGAGTAACCTCAGGGACGGGTCGGGAAAGCTCCCATGTCATTTTTCGAGGGACGGACATGTGCTGGAGATAAGTGTGGGTACATCCTCTCCATGTTCGGGAGAAAGAATCTTCTATCCCCTATCTGACGGAGCCATTTATAATCTCCGTCATGCAAAGAATAGCCGCCCTCGCTAATATGGTCTCCAAAGAAGAAAGCAGGCTTCTCCATCGGAGCGCGAGCATTCGTCGTGAATGTCGCGTCAGTCATAAGCTCCCGAAAGGTTGCCGCGTCAACATTGGCGAGCTTCTTTCTTCGCTCCTTCGACTTGTCGGCAGTCACAGGAGCAGTCCTTTGCAGCACAAAGGTTAAATCACGGTCAGCACCACCTATGTGCCCGAAGTGGCGCCTCTTGGAGAGTTGGCTGGAAGAGTGTCGCACTGCATAAGAAAATGACACTTGATCAGAAGTCTAAACGAAAATGATTAAGTGTCTATAATTCAGACGCAGAAGAGATACTGGACGCAGAAATTATCAAAATCCGCGTCCAGACCTGAGGATCCGCGTCCGGACCTGAGGACCGTGAGGCCAGCAGGGAGTCTGCGTTTTCAAAATCCAAGACTTATGAAAAATATCTAAGTACATGGACTCGGTACAAGGTTCATAAAAACCAGCGTCTGATGTCACAGAACACAAGAATCAAGTCTGCGTCCGGATCTTTCATAATTAGAAACATTCTAAGTGATGACTCCGGAACGCAAGTCTTACTGGCACCCTATGTTCAACAAACAAGTACATCCTCAAGTGGATAAAAGCAATAGGGTCATCAAACCCGCGCCTTGTTTGTTAAATCAAAGACCGCGGCTGAGAACTAAACGCGGTTTCGAATCCACGTTGGCAGTTCTCCTTCAAAGAAGGGATTTTTAGGGTTATAAGAACTCCATAAACCCCTCTAATGGTGAAGATCAAGCCTGATGGCGTTATACCTGAGATAGGGGCTTCCTGTATGGAGGAACCGCCCTTTGGGCCTCAGTGACGACCGCCTTCGACGATGAAGCAGTTCTCTTGCCCTTGGGTGCCATTGCGAAGCAAGAATCTAATGTTAGACGGAAGAGAAGGGAACAAAGAGAACTTCTTTCTCAAAACCGTAACAGATGCAAGCGAAGACGAAAGAGAGATTGATAGTGACTCTCTCAATGATTGTCGCCGTTTATAGGCACGGTGATTCGCAAAGATACGCGGCGCCTGGCTCGACGCCGAATCACCGCCTGACGCGTGGACAGTGCATTTAATGCAGCGTGAAGTTCGCGCGCCAAAAAGAAAGCGTCCCGTCGGCTCCACAGGACACGTGGCAGTGCACTCATGGCATGGCACGGATTCGCACCCAACAGCCGCGCCCCATCAATGGACGCATCCCTTCAGCTAGGCCATTGTTGCGTCCAATAAGTCGCGTCTTTACTCCAAAAAGATGCGTCTCTCCGAAAGTTCCATCCTTCCAATCAGCCCAAGAATCGCGTCTGAATAACAGTCGCGTTTTCATTTCAAAAGATGCAGCCCTATGAAAGTCGCAACTTTAAAGCTAGCGTTCAGTCCTTGCTTCTGCAGAACAGTTCAACAGTACACTGGCACAAGCAGACGACCGTCCACTCCTAGCTTTAAAAGTGCACCCATGACAGACTTAAAGCAATCGGGGAGGTTTAGACTGTGCATCTAGACACTCAACACGATCAACTTTGGTGGCTTCAAAGAGTTCCACAGTACACTCACGAAGACCATACTCCAGACAAGATCAAACCCGGAGCATTGACAGTCCAGTCACAAGGGTGAGCTCAGATAGAGTCCAAAATATTTTGAAATCCGTCCCACTTAAGTGCGGAATGTCGAAAACTTTGGAGGGGGTTCTGTAGGCTGTCTAAAAATCACTAAAAGACAAGCCATTGAAAAGCAGAATTCCAAGTTCTAGATGCAAAGCTAATTTCGACCGCGTCTCAGCAACATCAAGACGCGAGGGTCGAAACCCGCGTCTCAGCCAACATTATAGCATCAAGGCGCGTGGGTCGAAACTCGCGTCTCAGCAGCATCAAGGCGCGTGGGTCGAAACTCGCGTCTCAGCAGCTCCAAGGCGCGTGGGTCGAAACCCGCGTCTCAGCAGCATTAAGGCGCGTGGGTCGAAACCCGCGTCTCAGCAGCTCCAAGGCGCGCGGGTTTACACCCACGTCTCAGTTGTAACGTCCCAGTTTCGGGGCCAATCACGGCCCACATAACGGGGAAGGTTAGCCCCCATTATGGAGTGTTTTTAGGAGGCATGTACGCCCCTGAAACCCCTATAAATAGCCCCGTCGCTATGAAGAAGGGGTCGAATCTTCGGTGAAAGGATTTCTGAGAGAAAAGAGAGAGAGTTAAACCCTTCAGAAAACTTGCTGTGTTCAAGTTGCTCTTTGCCTATCTTCTCTTTGAGAGTTTTGGTAGACAGAGCTGAGTTACTCCATCTACCATCCGAAGAGGAGATCCCCGAAAAGTCTCGACGATCACCCGGTCAACGGAGAACAAGATTCACTCTCCACCGCCACTTGAAGAACCCAGCCTTAAACAAAGGGAGGATTCAAGACTCAAATCCTCCCTCCCTTGTAATCGGAAAACTGATCTGTTGTAATTTTCTATCCAATCAAAAGAATTTTACAATCGAATCCTCCTTTTCCGACGCATACAGTAGTTACATAGTAGAATCCTTCATTGCGGTGAAGGTAGGGATGTAGAGCAGTGGCTCGAACCACAAGAATAATTCTTCTAATTCGTGGTTGATTCTCTAAGTTTGTTCTCTCTAAACTTATCTCTCTCTTTCTATATATATATATATATATATATATATATATATTATATATATATATATATATATATATATATATATATATATATTCTTTATCTATTCTTATTACTTCAAGAAAACAATTGCGCACCTCAACTCTTTTTAAAGAAAAATCAAAATGGAGAAGTTCAGAACCCCTTCACAAGGTATTCGGCTTCATTTCTTGTTTGTGAGTTTTAGATTAGTAGTTCTTGTGTTTTAATTTTTATTTATCTATTGCTATAGTGTATTCACCTATTCACCCCCCTCAAGTGAATTTTAATTAGTATCAGAGTAAGGACTCTTTTTATAGGTTTACCACCTAAGAGTGATCCTATCTTGACCTAGCACATTACTTGTTGTTCACACAAACATGACGGATAACGTCAAGACCCCACCAAAATTTGATGGACTTAACTTTTCCATTCGGAAAGTTAAGATGATCGTTTTCGTATAATCGTTAGGAAGTCGTGTTGCTAAGGCTATTACCAAGCCTTTTTCGGTTCCTAATGGTGATGAGGACACTTGATCTGATATTATTGTTAAGAAGTTTGAGGCCAATGTTAAGGCCCAGTATGCTCTGTTTTGCAAGCACTCAATGACGATGACATTTCTAGAGTGATTAATTACAAATCGGCATATGAGATTTGGAACAATCCTGTTGTTACCCATTAGGATACCTCTCAAGTAAAGAGAGTAAAGATTGATCTATTGGGCTCACAATATGAGAACTTCAATATGAATGACAATGAGACCATAGATGACTTGATTATAAGATTTACTAAAATCACTAATGGTCTATTTTCTTTAGGTGACTCCATCGATAACGATCAAAAAGGTGAGAAAAGTTATACGTACACTTCCTCAATCATGAGAAGTTAAATCAACCACCTTCAAGGAGTTGAACGACAAAGAAGAAATGGATTTCATGTGGCTTATTTAAAACCTAAAGACTCATGAGATGGAAAAGAAAGTAACTGAAGATAAAGTGCTACCAAAAAGAAGAATATTGCATTCAAATCTTCTCAAATTCTTTCGGATGACAATGAAGACATTGATAATGAAGAAGATGATAATGAAGAGCTCCCCATCTTAGTCAAGAATGTAAGAAGAAAGTTTCAGAAGAGAGAAAGATTCAACAACGTAGAAAGGCAAAAAAAAACAAGAAAAGATGAAAGGAGTAATGAAATAAGGCCATGCTACAACTGTAAGAAGCCTGGCCACCTCATTGCAGATTGTCTCAAAATGAAGAACAAAACTTCCTCCTCCAAGAAGCATTTCAAGAAGAAAGTAATGAAGGCCACTTAGGGGTGACTCAGAAAGCGATTCCGAAGAAGATGTAGATTCGGCAAATGTGTGCTTCATGGCACAAGGAGAAATTTCTTCTAAGGTAACTTCGGAATTCACTCTTGATGATTCCAAATTAACTCCTGATGAATTCGGTTTTGCTTCTCAAGAACTTGATGAAAAATATATTTCCCTTAAATTTCAATATTCTAGATTTAAAAGGGAAAATGATTTCCTTAAAGAAAAATTGACTGTGATTTCAAAAGAAAAGGAGAACAATTGATTTCATTTGAGAAAACTAAAAAAGATTTCAAATGATTTTAAAATTTCTTGCAAGGGCAAAAGCTCTATGATTTCTTTAGAGAAAAAATGAGTTTGAAGTTTTAAAGAAAAGGATAGATGTTTTGGATTCGGATATTAAAACTTGTGCTTTTAACAAAAACAAAATTGAGTCTTTGCTTTCAAAAAGGCACTCATTGCATACACCTCAACAAAGCATGGCTCACAAAGCACTACATTCACATCATCACGCTTTCATTTATGCAATAGTTTTTCCTTGTACCCATTGCGGTCGAAAAGACCATTTAGCTAAGTTTTGTTATAATAGATTAAATATAATGGATAAAAATAGTTGGGTTCGAAATATTGCTTCTCATGGACCCAAAAGGATTTAGGTACCAAAATCAGCACCCTCTACTTCTATAGATGCAGGTACATACCAAACCTCCAAGATATAGGGAACGGTGGTACCTTAATAGTGGTTGGTCAAGACACATGACTTGGGATATTAATATTTTGCAAAACTATCAAGTTCAAAAGAAGGTGGTACCGTACCTTCGAAGATGATTCCAAAGGACACATCATCGGTTACGGTAATGTGAAGAGTGGTAAATCTCCTACTATTGAAAATGTCGCTTTAGTAAATGGTTTGAAGCATAATCTTTTGAGTATTAATCAGCCTTGTGATAAAGGTTTTAAAGTCATCTTTGATTCTATTACTTGTATAGTTGTGGATGATAAAAATACTTGCATATTTTTCAGATTTAAAGATAACAATGTTTATTTATTGTTTTATGTAATCTTGATTGCAATGCAAAATATTTTTTGGCTTTAAATGAAAACTCTTGGCTTTGGCTTAGAAGACTAGGATATATTTTTTCAATCATCTAGCCCGTATTAGCTCTAAGGATGTAGTAAGAGACATTCTTATATTGATGTTTGAAAAAGATCATTTATGTGATGATGCCAACATAGTAAACAAAC
This sequence comes from Agave tequilana, assembly GCA_038442645.1. Classification (NCBI taxonomy): domain Eukaryota; kingdom Viridiplantae; phylum Streptophyta; class Magnoliopsida; order Asparagales; family Asparagaceae; genus Agave; species Agave tequilana. Next base: position 41,477 of record JAVJIF010013187.1, read on the forward strand.
AAAATCATCTTTTAAATCAATTAAGGATGTCATGACTACTCGTTCATTGGAATTGATATATATGGACTTGTTTGGTCCTACTCAAGTTAAGAGCTTAAGTGAAAATAAATATGTTTTTGTTTTAGTTGATGATTTCTCGAGATTTACTCGGGTTTTCTTCTTTCGACACAAAGATTAAACCTTTTTATTTTCAATGTATTTTGCAAAAGAGTGGAAAATAAAAAAGTTTTTCAATTGTACGTATTCGTGTGCTTATTCGTAGTGATAGAGGTGGTGAATTCATTAACCACTCTTTCATTACCTATTGTGAAGAACATGGAATAAAGCATGAGTTTACTTGCCCGAGAACCCCACAACAAAATGGAGTACTTGAAAGGAAAAAATCGGACTCTCCAAGAGATGGCAAGAACCATGATAAATGAGTATGGCCTCCCTCAATATCTATGGGCCGAGGCAGTTAGTACTTCATGTTATATTAATAACAGAATTTATTTTTGAAAGAATTCTGAGAAAACTCCTTTTGAGATTTATATGTTTCATATATAAAAATTTTCTGTTGCAAATGCTTTGTTTCGAATACAAGAGAAGTTTTAGATAAATTTGATTCAAAGATTTTTGAAGGTATTTTTGTTATTTATTCTTCAAATAGTAAAACTTATAGAATTTTTAATAGATCCACTTTGACTATCGAAGAATCCATGAATGTCAAATTTGAAGAATCTAACAAGTTTGTTAAGAATGTTTTAGATGTTGATATTAATTCCTTAGATGAAGATTTGGAGAAAGCTACACTTAAGGAAGCTCCCATTTGAGAAGATTCCAAAGATGAAGGACCAAGCAAAAATGATAAAGAAGGATGTTTAGAAGAATAAGTTCAACTTCTTCTAAATGATTAGAAGTACGCCTTAAGTCATCCAAATGAACTCATCATTGGTGAAGTATCTAAGGGAGTATCTACTAGATTTAATGTTCATAATTTATACAATTTTGTTGCTTTTATCTCACATATAGAGCCTAGAAATATTCATAAGGCCGAGGTTTAGTCCTATTGGTTACTTGCTATGCAAAAGATGCTCAATCTATTTGATATTAACCAAGTATATGTTGGCCCAAAAGGCCCTACACCCTAGTTTTGATGATGATTATCTCACGTAGTTATAGTACTAATGATCTTGTGCTCATTTACTTTCAGATATTTTACTAAGATCTTAGTTGGTGTTTAGCTTCAACAAAAGATTTGAAGTCAAGTTTTAAATCTAGCACGTATTGATTCAAGAGCTCGTGCTTCAAGATCGCATCAAGTACTCAAGAGGAGTCTAGCTCATGGATCAAGGTTTGAACCAAGTCAAGATAGAGAAAAAGATTTTCTAGAGAAGATTTTCATGACTTGAGTCTATATTTGTAAGTATTAAGATTTTGTGTTTTAGATAAAATGCAAAGGATAGATTAGTTATAAATTGCTCAAGCTCATACACACACAAAAAAATTATATGTGTTTTCATAAAAATAGTTTTGATTTTAAAAAAAAATACCGTTTTGGTTTTGAGCTTCAAAGAAGATATCTTTATGTTTCATGATTAGAGTTCATCAAAACAAGTTTATATGTTTTATATGTGTTTTAGATTTTATCCATACACATTGATGGTTTAAATACTTAGAAAAACTTATTTGATGTTTCTATATCATGTGTTTAAGTTTTGTATTTATCAAAACTTATTTTAGAGCTTACTGTCAAAAGTATAGATATTTCATCTTATATGTGTATTGGATCATATCTATACACACTATGCTGCATATAAGTTTTAATATCAGGTTTTTGTATTTGAACAAGTTTTGAAAAAAATTAGTTTTTCATTTCAAAGTTGATTTTTGAAAAATACCGGTTTTGGTTTAAAGCTGAATTTTTATATCACAAAAATAGTTCAACTTATTTGTAATATGTGTAGATTTTGAATCATGCATATTTGAATTTCAAAGTATTTCAATGAACTGATTTTTGTGGATTTTATGTGATTTTATGGGATTTTATAGGATTTTAAAAGACCGAGTTTTAATCCCTAATTAACCCTGAATTAGGCTTCTGGCGGTTGAACGACCGATTGACCGGACTAGAAGTCGGTCGACCGAGCGGTTGATCGATGTGTAGAGACGTGCACAAGCTCTAACTTGAGGGCCGAAAGACCAGGCAGTCGACCGATGGATCTGGCCCCGGTCGACCAGCCAGAGAGCAGTGCTCTTTAGTTCTAGCCCGGTTGACCAACCGGTCGACCGACAGGTCAAGAGCTGGGTGCGGTCAATCGGGTGGTCGACCGACAACCCCACCGGTCATAAATATGACTGTTGGCTGGTCGACTGGCCGGTCGACCGACAGGTTATCTGGCCTGGGGATTTGCCCCAACGACTAGTTTTTGTAGTCCTATAAAAGAGGGCTATTTCGACGTGTTTTATACATGATTTTGGAGAAATTTTAGAGCCAGTGTTTTATATCTCTCTTACGGTTTTTCTTCACTTATTTTTGGGCTGAAACTTTTATATCAAAAGGAGAGTTTTTAAGAGTTTTTCAAAAGAGATTTCTTGAGTTTTCCACCACTCAATATACCTTGTTTTCTCACACAAACTTGAGCTTTCTATTTCTATATTTATCATTTAGGGATCATTTGTTATGAGAGTATTTTTGGTGATCAAAGTGTAGAGATCACCAAGTTTACATCTTTGTAATTGAGGAGGCGAACTTGTGGGTTCGCGGTGTGTAGAGTTCTTGAGGGAACTCATTGTAAAGGTGCGGCCTCGGCAAGCTAGTGTGCTTGCCTGTGTTGTTCTTATGGAAACAAGTGAGGGACTTGCGGGTCCAAGAGTTCTTGAGGGAGCTCATTATAGGTGTTGCGGCACCGAGTGATCTTGCGGGATCGATTTTAGTGAAAATCCTTCATAGTGTTGAAGGTGGGGACGTAGAGAAAGTGTGCTCGAATCTCGAAACAATTCTCCCGTGTTTGTGATTGCTCACCTCTCTCTCTCTCTCTCTCACTTGTGTTTATATATCTTACATGCTTATATTGTTTATCTCTTTATATGCTTGATATATTTGTGCTTAATTTATATATGCTTGGGATTGTTTGCTCACACTTGTATTCAACCAAGAGAGCCATAGTGCACCTCAACTCTTAATCTAGAAGAATCTTGAGGAGATAGTCCAAATCCCTTCACTGAGAATTTGGCTACACTCTTTAGTTATACTATGTGTGTTTGCATAATAGTTTTTTAGTTTGCATAATTAGTTTTAATTCCGCATTATTGTGCATTAGATTAGCTTTTCACCTATTCACCTCCCTTTAGGTGACTTACAGTATGGAGACTTGTTCCTAAACCCCAAGATAGACCAACTATTGGTATTATATAGGTATTTAGAAATAAGCTGGATGAGTCAGTACTATTATTGGAAATAAGGCTAGGCTAGTTGCCCAAAGTTACAATCAAATTGAGAAAATCGATTTTGAGGAAACCTTTGAACCGGTTGCATGGCTCGAAGCCATAAGAATGACTCTAACATATGCATCTTATAAAAATTTCACGCTATATCGGATGGATGTAAAGAGTGCTTTTCCAGATGGATTCATAGAAGAGGAAGTATATGTTAAACAACCCCCCAGATTTATTGATCATATACATCCTGACTATGTATACAAGTTAAAGCCCTTTATGGTTTAAAATAAGCTCCAAGAGCTTGGTATGATAGGCTTAGTAATTTTCTTCTCAACAAGGGTTTTACTAAAGATGAGGTAGATACGACATTGTTTACTAAGCATATTGATAAAGATATCTTAATTATTCAAATTTATGTACATGATATCATATTTGGTTTTACTAACAATGGTTTATGTAAAGATTTCGAAAGTTGCATGAAAGAATACGAGATGAGCATGATGGGCGAACTCAACTACTTTCTAGGACTTGAAATCAAGAAAAAAGAGGAATGGATCTTCTTGAATCAAGCAAAGTACACAAAAGAGTTGATCAAGAAGTTTGGGTTAGAAAATACAAAACCTTGCAAAACACCCATGGCCACCATTACAAAACTTGACAAGGATGACCTAGGTAAGTGTGTTGATATAAAAATATATAGATACATAATAGGTAACTTTTTGTATTTAACGGCAAGCCGACTAGATATCATATTTAGTGTTTGCTTGTGTGCTCCTATCAATCTTGCCCTAAAGAATCGCATTTAATTGCGGTAAAATGTATTATTAGATACTTAAAAGACACAATTAACATGGGTTTATGGTAATTAAGAACTGCTCAATTTACAATGATAAGTTATTCAGATGCCAAATATGCGAGTTGTAGAGTGGATAGAAAGAGTACAAGTGGAACATGTCAATTTCTCAATAATTATCTTGTTTCATGGTCCTCTAAGAAACAAAATTCAGTAGCACTCTCAATCGCCGAGGTGGAGTATGTTACAGTGGGTGCTTATTGTGGACAAATACTTTGGATGAAACATACTCCAATTATGATTTACATTTTGACCATGTCAAGATTTTTTTGATAACACTAGCACTATTCAAATAACGAAAAATGCAAATTAGCATAGTGAAACAAAATATGTTGAGATTAGATATCATTTTCTAAGAGATCACTTTGAAAAAAGGGATATTGATATAGATTATGCCCCTACTTCAATGCAATTAGCGGATATTTTTACAAAACCATTGGATTTCAACCAATTTACTTTTATTTGTGGTGAATTGAATTTATATATTTTAGAAGATTAATTTACATCTTTTTGATAGTTTCTGATTTCATTAAAAAAAATTCTTTACTTTAAAAGTTTTTAAATCAATCTTTTTTAAAAAAATAACTTTATTTCTACATGACTGTCGATAGTCAGACATATGACTGTCGACAACTTCTGCATTCAATATTTTTTCTCCTTCTGTCGATAGTCAATTATACCTATCGACATGACTGTTGATAGGGCTCTCGACAGTCATAACAGTTATAGCATGAACAGGCTATTTAAACCCATCCACCCACTCACTTTTCTTCATTCTTTCTCTCTCCTGTTGAAAGTTCCTCCTCCAAAACCCATTTTCTCTTTAGTTCCGAAGCTGATTTCTCTCTTGCATTAAGATTGGATCTTTGATGGAGTTTCTATCAGATCTACATCTTCTTTATGGATTTGGGTAACTTCTCAAGCTCTTTCTATCTCTCTTTCTGTTTAACCCCAGATCTATTCAATATGTCACATCCTAAGAAATTTAGAACTAATGTTGGATCTTCTAGGACTTCTAGGTTATTTTCTACTAGATTTAAGAAATCTGCTATTTCCAAAACTAGGACTCCTCCATCCTATTTGAGATTTGTGAACAATATTGCCCTGGAGAAATTAACATTAGATTCTCTAAGAGATCTGTTCTCTCTGGTGAACCCATCAATCTTACTAGTTATACTGAGTATCATATTGAGGATCTATTTGTTAGACTAGGTTGGAAGAAATTTCTTGAGATAAATGAGAAAATCTATCCCAATCTTGTTTAAACTTTTTATGCCAATCTTACTATAGATGAGGATAATGTTATTCATAATCAGGTTGAGGGTATTGATGTCACTCTATCAGCTGATGATATAGCTCATATTCTGGACCTTCCTAATGAAAGTTTTGTTATTTTCTCTGATCATTTGAACACTTTTGATTTCTACCCTGAAGGGAAAAATCGTTAGATTGCCTCCTGGCTTATCTACAGTAGTGGTAACCCGTGTCTCACCTTGAATGACAAGGTCTATCTTCTCACCATCTCTTGTCAAATCTTAGCTAAGATCATCATGCTAAATATTCTTTTTAAGTCTAGAAAATATGGTAAAGCAAGAGGGTACATCACTCTCTTAATTTACTTTATCATGAAAGGCTTTTCGGTTAAACTTCTCAAGCTAATGTCTGACAATATGACTGCTGAGAACTTTGAGCAAAGGAACTTTGATCGGTCGCTAATATTGCATATTTATCATCACATTACCATATTATTTTGTTTAATAAACTCTGCTATTTAATTATCTTTTTCTCTAATTATTTGCAGGGCCTTTACTAAATAAAAGAGGAGAGAAAACAAGCACAAAAGCCCATGAAATTCATATAAAATCAAAATCAAGGATAAGGGAAAATGTTCAGTTAAAGATCAGAGCAAATCAGGGAGATAACACCAAATGAAAATTGGTTAAATTTAGATTTTTATGAATCCATTTCGGTTCGCTGAAGATCAAAATGAATATCGCCAAATCTGTAGCTCAAATCGAGAAACCAGATAGAAAAATGAATAAAACATCAAAACAAGGAGCAGCACCCCACAGATCTGGCCATCTAGCTACAAAAATACCACGGATCTGCCGCATTTCTTGTGGATCCGCTGCATTTCAGTTGAGATACGGGGAGCGTTTGCTCCCCCTATGTATAGATGCTCTCTCCCATTGTGTTTTTTTATAAATACCAGCAAATTCTGAGGCCAGAGGGAACGAGTAGACAGAGAAGGATTCTTAGGCTAGTTTTCATTCTAGTTTAGTATAGATTTTCATTTTTATGAAATTTTTATTTCTTTGTAAACATAGGTTAGACAGGATTCATGTAAATAAGAGAGATTTATGTTCAAAGTGACACCGATGTAACCTTCCTCCTTTCTTTCATCATTTCTCAATATAATCAAAAGGTACGAATTTTTATGTTCTTCTTTGTTTTCATATTCTTCTTCTCTTTTCTACTTTTTCTCTTTAGGTTTTGATGATAATCCAAGTGAGTCGAAAAGCATCGGTATTACCTTGCCTTACTAAGTGCCATCGATAGCTCATGAAGATGGATTCATCCTTATGCTTGTATCATTTCATACTTGCTCGAAGAAGCGTTGATGATGTAATGTGAATTGGAACTGAGTTTAATCTTATGAGTTATGCGCTAATCGTCTCCAGATTAAGGTAAACATGCAACGAATTCAAGATAAGTCATCAACCAAAAGAGGTAAGTATTTTTTTTAGGTTTTCTTTCTTTCTTTTAATCCATTAGTTTAGATCACCTCCAATCACAACTCTCTTTTCTTCATTCTTTTTATTTCTTTTTTTAACTTAGTTTTCTATTTCTCAAAGTCACCATCTTCTCAATCTACCACTTTCTTCTTAACTTAACATACCTTTTCCTCTTTTCTTTCTAAAAACAAAGATGATTTTTAACCATCTTTAATGAACTAAAAGAGAACTTACTAAAACTTTCATTGCTAGTCCCTCCTTGTGGATCATAACTCGCATAGCCACTTGCTATCGTGGTATTGAGAACTTGCACATTCTATTCTTAAGTTCTGAAATTCTGTATTTTTTTTGTGCACGTATAAACTTAATCAAAATTTTGGCGCTGTTATCGGAGAGGGACGATAACTAACTCTTTTTTAATTTATATTTTTGGTTAACTTTCTTTTCTATTTTGGTGTGCAGGTACTAAATTCTAGATTCTAACAGTTGCAGGACATAAATAGCGACAGTGAGCCTTTGCTCTGGAAAGCAGAGCACAATTGCTTTCTGCATTGCCGTGAGAACGCGGCCAAAGCCGCGTTGGCGTGGCAATCAGAGTGAGCTACTCACTCTATTTGATTGCAGGTGGCTTGTGTTGAAACTTTTAGTATTCTGCAGTATTTAGTTTTTCTACTTACTCTACACATTGAATTAAGTCAACAGTAACTTAATGTTTGTTAAATGCTAATGGTTTAGACTTTGCATCTAGACATTTGTCTAATTTCGTTTACATTTCACATTACTACTGAAGAGTGCCGGAGCAAAGGTACATATGCATCGCATGTAGTATAGGAACACTTTTGAATTGTTTACATTGCTTAAGTGCTGCTTTTCATACACATGTACACATTGCACTAAATTGATTTAAGGGTTTGTCCTATAAACAAGATAAGGTGGGAAAGTCATTATCCTCTCTTAGCCCACAAACAATCTCCTCACTCACTAACCCAAGACTCACTAAAATTGAGTAGATGTTGGCCCTAGGGACATCTCGGACTCAATAGGAGACTGACCTAAGGGGAAAGTTGATTAGAATTTAACTCTTTCCAAATTGGTGTCAAAGGATGGAGATTGAGAGGCAAGCCTCGAAGGCTGGTGGTTTAGCTTAACTAGGCCTGTCTCTTTTAGCGCGGATACCTCTCATTAATTTTGCCTTGATCTGACTGATTAACTTGTGATCAGATTCTGCAATATACCCCGGTGGACAGTCTAACTAGTTAGGAGTCGTCTAGGTCTAAGGTCCACCCTACTTTAGGCTAGATTTTCCTTTGTTTGTTTGTTTGGTTGTTTGTTTGCTCATTTTTTTTAATTTTATTTTTTGACATCTTTGTGATATGGATTACAACTATAATTATTTCAATTCATATGGTGATCCATACTTCACCCCGACCTCTTTTGACTCGGATACTACCAACCTGGCATATTATAACTTTAACCAATAAAGTATGCCAAATTGATCTTATCCGAATCAATATATGCCCCAGTCCCAATATTATGAACAAGAATGAAACAATCATCACTACTCTTCAGAGAGTCAGTGGGGATACAACTCCTCGAGTCATTTGTCAACCACCATTCCAACATTCAGCTTCTAATTTTCCTAATCATGATTAACCCATAGAAGAAAAATTTGAGGTGACTAAGAGTATAAAAGCCATGAATGAGTCCCAAGAACAAAAGATGAAATGATAGACTCACAATTCCCACAAAACTTTCAAATCCAAGATCCTTACTCTATTTTTCAAGTCCCATAATAAGAAGAAGAACCTATGGACTTAGATAGGAGTATGAAAAACCTATTTTAGTCTGAAAATGATTTTTCTAATTTATCAACAGGCTAAAGACACAAATGAGTTGTTTAATCAATATAATGAAAGATAGAATGAGGAAACTCTATCTAACACATTTTCGACCATTCTCGATTGCCTAGCCATAATGATGGGAATGAAGAATCATGATATCTTAGAGACTTTAACCAAGAGTCAATTTTATCACACAAACTTGAACTTGATCAATTCCAACCTTGGACAAATTGGCAATTTTTTCATTCAATGAGATTGAACTTGAATGTGAATGTAACCCCGATCCCCAATCTTGCGATTCAATTTTCATCTTCGGATCTATGTTGACTCCGGTATCCTTACCCAATTTGGACCAATTTTTCAAGCCAACATTTATTCTCATACCCATTAATTTAGAAATTGAATCACCAATTTTGGATAGTCACATTTCATTGATGGGAAAAGACTGTGAATTTAATTTTTTTGATTTGGATCCAACTATTGAACCAATACCAACTTCGAACCTACACTTGATTTTTTCGAGTTAGTAATGGCTCTCGAACCTATCACTCTTGAGCCCAAATCATCCAATTCGTCATATCACATTCCTCTGTTGGACATAGGCATAGACTATAATGACTCAGTGATGATTTTTCAAGACTGATAATGTAAAGGGAATAAGTTTCATGATAGGATCTTTCATGATCCTATTTATATTGAAGATTGAAATTATGTAAATAGAAAAGTGGTCAATAAAGGTTGGTTCTGCGAACCACCGCCTATCTTGATTGAGTTGCAACGCTTGGTCCAATCCGACTACCATCGGACTACACCGCCTTGAGGTAACATTATCCTTCCCTTTCTTCTTTTTCATGCATTTATGCATTCATTCAAACATTAAGAATAATGCATGAGATAGGTGTGGGGGAGGGTTCTAACATAATATAGGTTTTCTTTTTATTTAAAAAAAGAAAATTTTCTAACATTTTATTTGCTTCTAAAAGTTTTTGAAAAGAGAAATATAATTTTGACCTATTTTATGAGAAATTAAGTTAATTTTAAGCAATAGGAGAATCATAATTAGGATTTCTTATACTTGGTCAAAATAAGATTATTTGTTTGATTTCTAGGGTTAGAAAAAAATTTGAAAAAGTAATTTAGTCTTGATTTTTACCTTGATAAAATATGCATACTTTATACACATACACAATTATGGTTCAAAAACAAGATTCTTATGTCTTACTTAAAAAGAAAGAAAGAAAAAAAATATATACATATATATATATATATATATATATATATATATATATAAAATCATCTGATTAAGCTTGGTACTTGTGCCTCATAAAGCATAAGTATTCACACCTAAAAGTGATTCATATAATAAATAAAATTCTTAGTTTTGTGGCCTTGTTTGCGCGAGTCCTTAAGTCCTTGGGTGTTTTTCTCACCCGGTACCCTAAGACCGTCCGGTTTGGGTGCCACTGACAAAAGACTCATTATATGGGCAGGTTAGAAAGCTTAATAGAACTAAAGAATAATACCTCAAAAATTATAAAAAATAATAATAAAATAAATAAACAAATAAGGCATAAGAATTAGAGTTAAAAAACTCTTAGTCAAAATTTCACAATCACAAAGGGGCATATGACTTAAAGTAAAGTAATAGACTAGACGAGAAATACAGTTTGACTTGCTACCTTGATTGATAATAAGTTTTTAAATAGAGACTAAGTTTAGAAATGAAAAAATCGATTTTCTTATAACTTATAGATTACTTGAACTCTTACAATAATACATCAAATATTTTCTCTCTTTCAAATATTTTTTGAAAATACAAACACTTTGTTTCTTTTCCTTTATGGATTTTGTGGGTGTAATCCACTGAAAACCCTCACGAGACAAAACTCGTCCTATCGGGGTAACCTAGAGGTTTAAAGACTTATTGCACATTCTATGTTCAATTGTGATTCCTACAAAAATGGATAGTTAGTTTTGTTTTGATCGAGGATGAGCAAAAGATAAGTGTAGATATGTAATCGGTCGCTAATATTGCATATTTGTCATCACATTCCCATCTTCTTTTATGTAATAAACTCTGCTATTTAATTATCTTTTTGTCTAATTATTTGCAGGATGTTTACTAAATGAAAGAGGAGAAAAAATGAGCCCAAAAGCCCATTGAAATTCAGACTATGTCAAAATTAAGGATGAGGGCAAATGTTCAGCTGAAGATCAGAGCAAATCAGGGATAAAACACCAAATGAAGACCAGTTAAATTTGAATTTTTATGAATCCATTTCGGTTAGCTCAAGATCAACACTAATATCGTCAAATCTGTAATTCAAATTGAAAAACCAGATAGATAAACAGATGAAACATCAAACTTGGGACCTGCACCCTTTGATTTGACCACTTGACCACAAAATACAGCGGATCTACCCCATTTCAGTTGAGATACGGCGAGCATTTGCTCTCTCTATCTTCAGATGCCTCTCCCATTGTATTTTTGCTATAAATACCTATAAATTCTGGGGCAGAGGGAACGAGTAGGCAGAGAAGGACTCTTAGGATAGTTTTCATTCTAGTTTAGTGTAGGTTTTCATTTTTATGTAATTTTTATTTCTTTGTAAACATAGGTTAGACAAAGAGTCATACAAGTAAGAGAGAGATTTATGTTGAGAGTGACACTGATGTAACCTTCCTCCTTTCTTTCATCGTTTCTCAATGTAATCAAAAGGTACAAATTTTCATATCTTCTTTGTTTCCTTGTTCTTCTTCTCTTTTCTACTTTTTCTGTTTTGGTTTTGATGATAATCCAAGTGAGTCAAAAAGCATCGGTATTGCCTTGCCTTAGTGAGTGCCATCGATAGCTCATGAAGATGGATTCCTCCCTATGCTTGTATCATTTCATACTTGCTCGAAGAAGCCTTGATGATGTTATGTGAATTGGAACTGAGTTTAATCTTATGAGTTATGCACTGATCGTCTCCAGATCAAGATAAACATGCAACGAATCCAAGATAAGTTATCAACCAAAGGAGGTAAGTATTTTTTTTAGGTTTTCTTCCTTTTTTTTAATCCATTAGTTTAGATCACCTCCAATCACAACTCTCTTTTTTTCACTCTTTTCATTTCTTTTTTTAACTTGGTTTTCTATTTTTCAAAATCACCATCTTCTCAATCTATCACTTCCCTCTTAACTTAACTTAGCTTTTTCCTCTTTTCTTTCTATAAGAACAAAGAATATTTTTAACCATCTTTAGTGAACTAAAAAAGAAGTTACTAAAAGCTTCCATCGCTAGTCCTTTCTTGTGGATCACAACTCTCATAGCCACTTGCTATCGCGATAGTGTTGAGAACTTGCAGATTCTACTTGCAGATTCTATTCTTAAGTTTTGAAATTCATTATTTTTTTCAGGTCTAAACTCAATCAAACTTACCCTATGATATGGTCCTAACTATTTTATTTTACTTTTATGGAGTTGACCTATCTGAGGAACCCTCCATTTCTCCTCCTGAGCCTCAATAGGAGCTTTCTTAACTGTATGATGAGTCATATCTCTAAACCTGCTCAAGATGTTTCTTCTGATGAGAAAGAAGACATTCCTGTACCTGAATCCCAGCATACTCCTCCTCTTGTCCCTCCTACAGATCCTTATTCCACACTTCTTGCCTCCGTAACCATCTTACTTTATCCTAAAATCAACTCCGTATTCCACTGTCACCCACTTTGCATCTTCAGAGAGACTTGTTGATCAGCATCTCACTTAGATTCTGCATCATTTAGGTGATGAGATTCCACCTCCATCTCAATACATTTATTCTTTTCCTCCTACTGATCCTCCATTTCCACCATATGACCCATGGCCTACTCCTGTTGTTCCTCCTCAAGAGATACATATCCTACTTGCGGTGCCTCTGGCTCTTTTTTATTGATGACGAAAGGGTGGAGAACCATTCAAAATGGTGTACTTTGTATTATCGTTTGGATCTTGCATTTTTTGGATTTATGTATCTTTATTATGTCTATGTACGAACTTGCTTGTTATGTCTATGTTTCAGTACTTGTTATGTCTATGTTTTAATTGAACTTAGTATTGTATTCTCTAAAAACTCTTGTTATGATATGCAATCTATTATGGTGTTAAGTTATCTTATTGGAGGTTGGTGGTATGCAGGGATGGTGGATTTGTTTTTACATACCATATTGATTAATGTTATGATTCATGTATGTAAATTATTGATGATATATCATATTCAACTTATGCATCATTTCAGGGAAAGTTTATTCATAACCTTGTTTCCCAAAATATTCATAAGTTTTGTCACCATCAAAAGAGGGAGATTGTTGGCCCAAGGGTACAATCGTTTCTCCATTTTGATGATGACCCACTCATGAATATTTAAGAAAACTAATATATACCTTTCAGTGTTTATAAGTTTTAGGTTCTCATCTATATCAGTTCATCTTGAAGTCATGTTACGGAATCAAAATGGTGATAATCTCGATGTTATAAAGATGAGCACAGATATAATATTATATAAGTTTATTGTATGTTTTATAGAATATTAAAGTTTAGTATAAAGAGAAGAGTTCAACGGATTACATACACACACACACACATGTTAGATCTAAATTTATTCCATACAAGATCTACACATATACTGTAAGCCTCTTTATCATGATCAAAGGGAAGGAGGGTTTTAGGCATACCTGATTCCATCGCGAGGATGCCGAATATTGCACTATCTCGAAGGCGCCGGAGTTGAGAGAGAGGATTCTTCTCTCCAGCCACCAAGTTCTCTTCTTTATCCTTAGAGGAGATGAGAGGCTTCTAAGAGAGAGATGATTATTCTTGTTGTTGTTGCTGTTGGTGGAGAGGGAACCCTACTCATGGTATATATAGAATCAAGAAACCCTAGTTCAACTCATTATAGATCTAGGCCCTTGATTTATAACACGAGTTTCACACGTGTAGATGAGTCCCACATTCTAATTTAAATACACTCATGGCTAAATATAATTGAAAACGTGTCTAGACCCAAACCATTTAGGTTTGATCAATTCTTTATTGGGTCAAACAACATAGGTTAAGTGGGCCGGTGCAAATATCCAATTGACTTGATTAGGCCCAAAATAAATTAGACTTTAAAACATAATAAGTCTAACAATCTCCCACTTGGGCCAAGCAAGTCATACTGAATAGATATTATGCATAACTTTATGACGTCAAAACTTTAACCGCCGACAAACCACGTTTCAAAACAATCTGGTCCATTAAGAGTCCTGCCACCGAACATGGCGATCGTTACCTTCTGTATAATCGAGGTAGGATCTTCTACATCACAAGTTTCAGAACCCCTAATGACATAGATCAAATGTGGACGTGTGGCATGAAAATGTCCTCTGATCAAATAAGGTACAATTCCAGCTGTTTCCACTTTATGACTCCAACGAGTCTAGCCTTATGACTCCAACGAGTCTAACTTTATGACTCCAACGAGTCTAACTGCTAATTCAACAAACTCAAATGCGCAAAAGTAAACTTTAAGAAAAGCAGTTATAAATTTATCAGAATCAACAAATATCCATAAAGTGCACTTAGAAATAATGTCTGTTACATAAAATTATCCACTCCCACAAAATCAGGATATCATAATGACTAGTCATCCCCATATGAGCAATATGCTCTAAGAATACTTAAGGTGAAAGTCCTTTAATGAGTGAATCTGTAATGTTAAGAATAGTGTCATCACTATCAACAGACAAAATATGATTCCGAACTTTATCATTGATGACAAGAAACTTGATGTCGATATGCTTCGACTTTACTGAACTCTTGTCACTATTGTAGTAGAGCTCTATAGCTCTTATTATCATAGTGTAGCTGCAATGGCCTCTCGACTAAATCCACCATCTTCCTACAATAAGGAAAATATAATATGAAGTGGACTTCCTATTATCGATACATACAGCATAATATGAATCTGTGTATCCGATCAGCTGCAACTGATCAGATTTCATGTAGTCTTCTATTGATATCGCATTACCTTCTTGACAGTCTTCCAGAGATCAATCCCATGATTGATCAAGTTTCTGTCAAGTTTCTCAGTGGTATATGCTATTCTGGATGGGTACAAACTTGAGCATACATCAGACATCCAACCGCCAATGCATATGGAATGTCTTTCATTTGCTCTTTCCGTAGATCATTCTTGGGACATTAGAGTAGACTTAACTTATCTCCCTTAGTGACAGGCGCATCACCCAAAGAGCAATTCTTCATGCCATATCTATCTAGCACTTTATCGATATAGGCCTTTTGTGATAAACCTAATATTCCACGTGTCCTGTCACGTTGAATCTGGATGCCTATCACAAAAGAAGCGTCTCCAAGATCTTTCATCTCAAAATTCTTTGAGAGAAAACTCTTGGTCTCAAGTAGAAGATCTATATCGTTACTTGCTAATAGAATGTCATCCACATATAGCACAAGAAATATAAATCTACTCCCTTTAAATTTCTGGTAAATACATTGATCAACTATATTTTCCTTAAAATTAAAATCGGATATTACTTGATCAAATTTCAAATACTATTGACGGGATGCTTGCTTTAAATCATAAATGAATTTCTTTATTTGCAAACCAAATATTATGAAACCTTCACTTTAAAACTTTCTGGTTGCACCATACAGATTTCCTTCTCAATGCTACCATTAAGAAAGGCAATTTTAACATCCATTTGGTATAACTCCAGGTCAAAGTAAGCCACCAGTGCCATAATAATAATAATCCTAAAAGGATGCTTCATGAAAACCAGGGAGAAAGTCTCCTTATAGTCAATGTTCTCTCTTTGAGTGGATCCCTTTGTGACAAAATGTGCCTTATACTTTTCGATATTACCTTTCGAATCCCGCTTGGTTTTGAATACTCATTTACAACCAATCGGTTTCTTTCCTTCAGGTAACTCTACTAAATCCCAAACATCATTGTCTTTTATGGATTTTAACTCATCTTTCATGACATTTGACCACTTACTGGAGTGAATGTTGAGTTTGGCCTCATTTAAGGATGCAGGGTCATCCTCTAGCCTTATGTCAAACTCATGCTATTGGAGATAAACTATATAGTCATTTATAATGACTGATCTCCTCTTCCTAGTTGATCTCCTAGGCACTTGTGGTTGAGAATTTTCAGTTTCTACCTCACTAGCATGATCTACTTCAGGATGAACTGTATATGTATCTTGTAAGGATGCAACTGTATTTTCATCTTGAAGGGGAACAACTATTTTATCATTTGGAACAATTTGTCATGGGTATAACAATATGTTCTTCCTTAAATATGAAATCCTTATGTAGTTGACTCCCACTATTCTGAATATTCTCAAAAAATTTAGCAATCCGTCTTTATGTTCTTAGTGGAGGGACAATAAAACTTAAAGCCTTTATACCTCTTAGAATACCCTACGAATAAACAGCTAACTGTTCTTGAGTCCAACTTCTTCTCATATGGTATATATAGCCGAGCTTCCGCTGGACAACCAAACATGTAGATGCCTAATACTGAGAGATTTCCCAGTCCATAACTCAATGGGGTTTTAGTTACTGTTTTGCTAGGTATTCTATTAAGGAGGTGACAACCATTTTTAAGGCTTCAATATATAATGACTCTGGTAGAGTAGTGTGAGCTATCATACTCCCAACCATATCCTTTAGTGTGTGATTTTATCTCTCAGCAATACCATTTTGACGAGGTGTCCCTGATATGGTGTACTAAGCGACAATACCACTCTTTCAGAAATTGACAAATGATTCTGGACATTTACCTGATTCGTCATATCTGTCATAGTACTCACCACCATGATCAAATCTAACGGCTTTAAACATGTCCAATGATTGAGATTTCTCATGGAACAAGTGTAGGTACCTATAACGAGAGTAATTGTCTGTAAAAGTGATGAAATATTCATGACCATTCCAAGAAGCTGTAGGGAATGGACCACAAATGTCTGTATACACCAAATTAAGACACTTGAACTTCGTCTAGTACCAAACTTTCTAATGTTTCTTTAATTAATTTTCGCTTAGTGCCTATGCTATTCACATATAGAGATTCAGTATATAAAGCATGAAGTTTCAATTTATATAGCCATCAATCAGAATTCTAGTACCAACAACTTTAGGTTTGGAAAGTAGACTAAGCATTTCATTATCAAGAGTGACAGCAAAACTATATCTGTCTAACAAATGAAATAGAAATATGATTCCGCCTAAAAGGACGTACATATAAAGTCTCATCCAAATCTAAAACAAAAAACCAGAATCTAATTTAAGCTTACAAACTTCAACAACTTTAATTGCAACTTTATTTCCATCACCCATGTATACGTATCGCTCAGCTGGGCTGGGCCTCCTTTGGGTTTGGAAGTTCCGCATTGAATCGCTTATGTGAATTATCTATTCATAATTTATAAAGTGGCACTACAGTTAATTAATCTCAAAACAAACATAAATATGAGATATACCCGCTAAATAGCCATTTCTGATACTTTATGCATTCCTACTTGAGGTGGCTTACTTTCTTACAGAAAAAGTATGCAATGACCTTAGGCTACTTTTTTTCTGCACTTTTGCCACTTAGGATCAGCCACTGTAGTGGTGTTTATGTTCCTCCCTTTAGTTTTACTTTTTCTTTTCTTATTAGTGGTGTTACCCTGAAATGCTAAGTGAGCACTTTCAGTCTTTTCTTGTTTCAACCTTTCTTCTTTCTGAACACAGTGACTAATGAGCTCAGTGAGACTCCATTTTTTTCTTTGAGCATTATAATTAATCTTGAAAGGGTTTATACTGTGGAGGAAGAGAAATCAAAATGAAGTGCACTAGAATCTCTTTAGAGAGTTTCATTTCAGTGCCTTTAGTTTTGAAACAAGATTAGACATTTTCATAATGTACTCCCTTATGTTTCCTTTACCGTTGTAGTGCATATTCACTAGCTTGCTAAGATGCGTACTAGCCTCAACATTATCCGATTTAGTAAATCGGTCTGCTACTTCAGCTAGAAAACTCTTAGCACTAACCTTATCAGGCATAGCACCCCTAATAGTCATAGGAATAGTGTGTTTTATAACCATTAAACACATCTTGTAAGATCTCTCCCACTTACCATAATTGATCTTTTCTTTACTGAACTTTTATTAGTGATAGTAGAGATCCATCAATCTTTAAGGTGTACTCTAGGTGCATGAATTCAAGAACGATCATTTACGTGGTCTTACCACTTCTTAAAGTTTGTACCTTTCAATTTATACTACATAAGTATACAATTTCTCATCAGTTTAACATA
Organism: Agave tequilana; assembly: GCA_038442645.1. Taxonomy (NCBI): domain Eukaryota; kingdom Viridiplantae; phylum Streptophyta; class Magnoliopsida; order Asparagales; family Asparagaceae; genus Agave; species Agave tequilana. The sequence goes on from JAVJIF010013187.1 coordinate 59,656, forward strand.
AACATGCATTTAATAAAATTCTACTGTAATAGCCATAAAAATATGAATTTCATAAAATGCAACCAGTTTAACCGTTAGAGCTGCCGGTTAAACTTTCAGAACAAGTTGTGTCTATATATGCCAACACTGTACTGGCCCAATATAGATATCCTAAAGTCTAGGTCCTATGTAAGAGAACAACCTTCCTTTGGGCCGACTGTCACTTTATAGGATTGGTCCTAAAGTTTAAGTAATCTATATTGGCCATATGATATATGTAATGACCCGGCCATAATGACAACCTTCCTTTGGGCCGATTACCACACGCATGGGCCACACAAATTTATGCATCTATATTCTTGTTCCGCCATCGGACTAGTTGATGAGGGTAATGCAATATGGGCCAATAGTGTGACAACCTTCCTTTGGGCCGATTACCACACATCAAGGTTCTCCCACTTGCATTACCCACATCAAGTATCCGACGCCGTACATATTCGACCAACAATAGTCTTCCTTTGGGCCGGCTATTGTCCGCATGAACTACATATGCAATTAAATAAGCTCTTTTATAAATTCTTTAGCTTGAACATGTATATATCTTTATCTGTGTGTTATTAACTGTAATAAACACCAATATTCATCATGCAAGACAATATAAGCAATAAAATATTGATGATAAAGCGGAAGCATGTAAGGGTACACATAACCATGATAACAAACACTTCAATGCCTTCTTTATGTCAACTAACTACTGTTTTGTCATGTATAGTTCCTGTAATACTGTAGTGCTCGTCAAGAGCTCCGAAACGGCTATTTACATGCCCAAAACAGAGGTCGTATGAGCCCGTAATGGCTAATTGAAGTTTCTATTGACAAAACGGGTCTGCAGTGCTTATCGGGTCTGAATTAGACCTGACCTGCAATGGTTAGTTATTGGTTTCCTTTCTTATTGGACCGGGTTTAAATAAATTGGATAAAACCCAATTAGCTTTAATGTGAGAACAACTAAGAATAGATTAAATAAGTTTCCTTATTAGATTTAAATTTTGTTTATATATCAAAATTTTAATCCTATTCAATTTCACAATCCCAAATTAAGGAAAACTTAACTCCCAAAAAAAAATTTGCCTTGTAGCCGCCGGCTCATGGTGGCCGGCGGCTGTTGCCCGCTCACAAGGATGGCCATCGCACGCATGCTGCTAGCATGCGTGCATGCGCGCAGCGCTCTGCAGAGAGGATTGTGCTCTTTGTAGTGCTCTCTGCAGAGAGCACAATGCATGTTTCCCTTTTTTTTTTTTAAACAAAACAAAAAAAATTGTGTGCTGCATGCGTTGCTTGCATGCAGCACATGAACATGTTTTTTTTTTCTTGTGCTGCATGCAAATTGTTTGCATGCAGCCGACCAAGCAGTGTACCTTTTCTTTTTTTTTTAAATGTAGAATAACACACAAATCAAATTTCATAAAAATATATATACATGTTAAAGTCAATAAAAATCACTCCTTTTAACCTTTTGATCCAACATATGAGACACAAAATATTTATTGAATCAAAGGAGATAATTTTATGATATTTATATATCGAGATCATAATTTCTGTAAATCCCTATGATCTGATAAAGAGGAGGCTCTGATACCAATTGTTAGACTAAATTTATTCCATACAAGATCTACACATATACTGTAAGCCTCTTTATCATGATCAAAGGGAAGGAGGGTTTTAGGCATAATGATTCCATCGCGAGGATGCCGAATATTGCACTATCTCGAAGGCACCGGAGTTGATGGAGAGGATTCTTCTCTCCAGCCACCAAGTTCTCTTCTTTATCCTTAGAGGAGATGAGAGACCTCTAAGAGAGAGATGATTATTCTTGTTGTTGTTGTTGGTGGAGAGGGAACCCTACTCATGGTATATATAGCATCAAGAAACCCTAGTTCAACTCATTATAGATCTAGGCCCTTGATTTATAACACGAGTTCCACACGTGTAGATGAGTCCCACATTCTAATTTAAATACACTCATGGCTAAGTGTAATTGAAAACGTGTCTAGACCCAAACCATTTAGGTTTGATCAATTCTTTATTGGGTCAAACAATGTAGGTTAAGTGGGCGGGTGCAAATATCCAATTGATTTGATTAGGCCCAAAATAAATTAGACTTTAAAACATAATAAGTCTAACAACACACTCTCTCTCACTCTTTTATTTATCAAAAATATTTTTAAAATGTTTTCAGAATAGTATTTACTTTATATTTTAAAAGAAAGCTTGGACTGTCGATAGCTCCCTGTTCAATTATCGACAGGCAGCCCAAGGACTGTCGACAGACTCTATGCAGAGAACTGTTGACAGGGATTTTCCTACAAGTGGAGATTTTAAAGATATCATGGTGACTGTCGACAGTTATAGTGCACTATCGATGGCTGATACTGTATTTTATCAGTATTAGACTGTTAACAATCTTATTGAACTCTCGACAAGCCTCTTATTTTTTAGAGCAGTACATTATATGTACTGTCGACAATCTTATTAGACTGTCAACAGTATATATGACCGTTTAGCCTTTTTGACTGTGTATTTAAATGTGATTTTTATATATTTATTTCATAATTAGAGATCTTAAATGGCTATTTCTCAAAACCTATATATATGATTATTTTCTAAAGTTTTATTATCAGTTTTTGAGGTGAAAAATTATTAGCATCTCTGAAAAAAATTTAGTGTTCAAAATTTATTTTCTCCACTATATTTCTTACATACTATAACCTTGAGCTTCAACCTCTCTTTATTCTAAACTATAGGATCTTTATGAGAAGTTGGTGATCTGAAGAAGATCATCTCTCTACTGTCTAGTTGCTTGTGTACTCCTCTAGTGAGAGAGGATTGGGAGTTGCGGCTCCAAGATCTTGCGAGATCTATCTTTGTAAAGTGTAATCGTGGTTACATAGTAGAATTCTTCATTGCGGTGAAGGCGAGGACGTAGAGCAGTGGCTCGAACCTCAAGAACAATTCTTCTTATTTGTGATTGATTCTCTGAGTTTGCTCTCTCTAAGCTTTTCTCTGAATATATATATATATATATAATATATATATATATATATATATATATATATATATATATATATATTGTGTTTATCTATCCTTACTACTTCAAGAAAGCAACTGCGCATCTCAACTCTTTTTAAAAAGGAATCAAAGAGGAGAAGTTTAGAACCCTTCATGAGGTATTCAACTTCATTTCTTGTTAGTGAGTTTTTAGATTAGTAGCTCTTGTGCTATAATTTTTATTTGTTTATTGCTATAGTCTAGGTGAATTTTAGAAGTTCTCCAACCGCTGAATTTTTGAGAAGGACCAATCATTGGAAAAGTGCAATAGAGTTTTGCATGACTAGCTTCTGGAAATGTTACCACCCATGAAAGATAATCAATATCATGGTACGTATATTCTTCATGGTTCGAAGATCATTTTCAGTGAAAGAAGAGAGCCAAGGATGATAGTTCTAAATTCTTCAAATTCATATCACCTACAATCAGCACGTGGGTACAACATCTTCTGTAAGATATGCCAAATCCCATCTCCACTCGTATTTTGGAAGATCTTCTTCATGAAGCAAGCCAATGAATTATGGGAGCATGGTGTATGTATATGGGCGGATGATGGAGAAGCACCAACCAATTGGCATTAATTATCAACTGATCCGAGATGATGATTACATTGAAGATTCTATGACGCAACACTATATAGAATTTAATGAAGTCGTCGAGGCGAATCAAGATTTTGGGATCACACTTTCCACTAAGCAGAGTTTGTATGCATACAACAACATGGCTCAAGGTTCAAAAGGATTTCCTCATATGCTAAAGAGAATAGATTTCCTGGAGAAATCTAATAAGGAGTACAAGGGAACAGCTGATAAAAGAGATAAGAGGAATTTTTTTAGGAAGAAGATATAAAGCTAGTATATTTAGGGAGAGAAGAATCTCAACTGAAAGAGTCCCTATCATGCAGCTATATCCAAATTGAAACTAGAGGACGAGTTCTTTTGAAGAGAGAGGTATTAATGTAGGAAGAGAACCAAGGTAGCAAGTTAATTTTGAGCTTCAGCTGTTGACAGCCAACATCAGCTATTGACAGCCCAATTTTGCTGGCAACAAACAGCTTTCACAGAAATTTTCTGAAAGTAGAGCCACTACAGTCCTGTCAATAAGCCTATTTAGCTGTCGACGGGCCTGCTGCGTGACAGCATTTCAGACTTTATTGAAGATTCAGTTTTGGGTCCAAATTTAGATTCTAATTGATTTCATCTTCTATATTTTGAACTTAGATTTCCTAGATAGATTAAGACTCTTTTAATTCTTTTTATTTTCTTTTAGAAATAGGTTAAACTTTTCAAGTAGGAGTAATATTCTTTGTAAGCCTATATAAGGCCCTTGTATCCTCTATTTTGTATTTATCTATCATCCAACTTTTATCAATAAACTTTTGAGTTTTTCCTTACATTTGCTCGTGGATTCGAGTTGTTCTTTTGGTTCATGGATTTAGGTCGTGCTTGTTTGTGGATTCAAGGATTATCCCCTACTTCAAGGCTTTTTCAGAGTTCATTAGCACTAGTACGATATCTAGCCCGTGTCACTTGTCTTCTTCGCTTCCCCATCTGTGTCACGAACCCATAGGGATTGTAATCGACTATGTACCAAACTAATTTAAACTAGCTTTATTTGAAAAATTGATTTAAAGAGAGTTATGAAAAGTAAACTAAGCGAAGAATTTAAAAGGATTGTCTATATAAAAGAAAGTAGTTTAGACAATTGATTTCGGTAATATAATCAGATATAGAACAAATGCTTGTGATAGCAAATTTATTTACTTATGTTAATAATCCAAAGGCCCTATATCAACTAGTATTCTCTCTCGAGAAACACGAATTCTCTCCTCTCGACGAAAATCTACAATCTCTTGATTTAGTAGATTTACAAGTTAAGAGATACATGAAGATCTTTGGTCTTTCTCATATGATTGCACAACCTATGTATCGCTCGGTCTCAATATGTGAGCTTGTTGTCTTTATTTCTAAGATGCTATACTAAGTTATCTCCTCTCAGTCTCAAACCTAGTCATTTATATAATTGTGGCCATCAATTATTGACATGAAATCAAAATAGAGACTTAACATAAAAGTAAACTCCTAATACTAGCACAAAGTAACAAGTCTACATCTACATAATATTCCTACATCAATTCTTTAGCCTAAGAGAATTTGTTCATAATTAGAAAAGTGCACTGCATGATTTTCATAATTAAAAACATAATCAGAAGTAAATTAGAAAAGAAAAGAAAGAGAGAACCAATTTAGAAGAACCTTTGATTAATTCCCTGCTGCTATTCTTCTCCAAACCACCAATTCTCCAATCAGACAAGACCTTTTAAAAGAAAAACTAAACTTTATTGAGAATTTTAATTCTACAGAGATCCCTATTTACAATGTATGTAGGTCATTTTATTGACCACAGAGATATTCAGAGCCTGAGTAGAAGTCACAGAGGGGTCTCTTCATGATACAAGAATTACATACAAAATTTCAGCTATGGTTTCTAAAATTTGTCGGCTGCTCAGCCGGTGACAACTGTCAATGCTTATTATGAAATGTAGGCAGAATTAGATATTGAACTGTGTATTTTGACTTTTCAACAGTTGATGGCTGACTGGTTCGATTGTGTGGCTGATCTTTTGATGATTCTGCTCTCAACTCTTGCCATCTTCTTTGTGTATGATTGTGATTTATTAAGTTTCAGATATTTATCAAGATCTTAGTCAGTGCTTAGCTTCAAAAATTTGAAGTCAAGTTTTGAAGCTAGCACATGTTGATTCAAGAGATCGTGCTTCAAAATCGTATCAAGTACTCTAAGAGGAGTTTGGCTCATTTGGATCAAGTTTGAGTCAAGTCTATTTGAAGAAAAAGATTTTCAAGAGAAGACTTGAGTTTAGAGTTTGTAAGTTTAAAATTTTTATTTTAATAAAATATAAAGGATAGATTAGTTATGGATTTCTCAAGCTCTTACACACAAAAAAAAATTTATATATCATTTTCATAGCAAATAGTTTTAGTTTTGGTTTTTGTTTTTGAGCTTCAAAGAATACATTTTTTGTTTTCATGTATAGATTTAATCAAAACAAGTTTACATGGATTATATATGTATTAGATTTCATCAATATACATTGTTACTTCATATTGTCTAGAAACTTATTTTGATGAGTTTATATCAAGTGTTTAAGTTTATCAAAATTTATTTTGAGCTTATTGTCAAAAACAAATATATTTCATCTACTATGTGTATTGAATCATTTTCATACATACTATGCTTCAGATATGTTTCAATATATAGTTCTTGTACTTGAACAAGTTTTGAAAAAAAATCAGTTTTTTATTTAAAAGTCAGTTTTTGTAAAATACGGTTTTTAGTTTAAGCCTTAACTTCTTTACCTCAAAAATAGTTCACATATTTGTAATATGTGTTGTTTTTTATTACACATATTTATGCTACATAGTATTTCAATGAACTTATTTTTGTGGAGATTTTATGGGATTTAAATCTTATTTAGAAGATCTTTGAAAATCCTAATAATGTGTTCTAGGCCGCTTGCGGTCGACAGACCGGTCAACTGACGCAAGGCTCGGTCGACCGACCGGTCAACTGACGTAAGGCTCGGTCGACCGACCGGTCGACCGAAGATGTGCACAACATGCACGAGCCCAGATTTATCGACCGGATCGGTTGGCCTACTGAGAGACAGTATGTTTCTATTGGGGTGTGGTCGACCGACTGGTCGACCGACAGAGCAGTCCTTGGGGAGCGGTCGGCCGGCGGTCGATCAGTAAACCCAACGTTCAGATTTTTGACTGTTGGCCGGTCGACCAGCCAGTCGACGACAGGCCATCTGGCCCCCTAACTGCTAGTTTTTTTATGGCTATAAATTGGAGATTTTTGGGCCATTTTTCTATAAGATTTTTACAAATATTTTCAAGAGCTCTTTCTAAGAGTGTCTTAACAAATTTTAAAGCTTCACTTGCATATCAAATTTAGAGTTTAATAAGAGTGTCTCTCTTGTGTTTTCAAAAGATTTTCTTGAATTTTTCACTTCCACTTCTATCTTGTTTTCTCACACAAGCTTGAGCCATCCATTGCTACATCCATCCTCTAGGATCCTTGTTATGAGAGTGTTTGTTGGTGATCAAGAGAAGATCACCAAGTGTTCCATTTTGTAATTTAGAGGAGTTGTAGAGGTTGCGGCCTCGGTGAGTGATCGGGGGAAAATCGCGAACAAAAAATGAATGTTTTGAAATTGATATTTAAAGTGTGTGTGCTTTGGCTTCCTCGATACTCCCGTTATAGTATAGAAGCTAAAACGAGCCGAATCCACAAGGACGAGAGGCGATAGAAGCTTTAACGGTTGATTCACGTGTTTGTTAAAAGTTCTTCAATGTTTGAAAGAATGAAAAGAAAAGAAAATAAAGAATGAAAAGAGAAGTACGGTGAAACACAAGGAAGTGGGAAACATAAAAAGAATATATTTGCGGTTTTTGATATTGTTTCTAAAACAAAGTGAAAAAGAAAGAAAACTCACGGCTACTAACTACTAATGACTCCACCAACATGCTAACCTCTTAGTGATAGTTACCTCACATGTATCATTGCCATCACTAGTCCTTGGTTCAAGAGCGTTACAAAGCATGGCTCATATGTTAACTTTCACATCCAAATTCGACCAATAAGTGCAAGCTACACTTAAATCATCAAAACCCAATAAGAGCAAGCATGAAATAAAGTAATGTTAGTTGTTAAAGATTTAGATGTTAGAGTTTTAGATCCATCATCATGAGGCACAATGGCTCTTGCAAGAGCAAGGCCAAGTAGAGGCTATTAGATTCACGTGGATTATCAAATAAGAAGTTAGACTAGTTAGTAGTTGGTAGTTAGTTGCCGTGAGAGAAAAATTAGCTAAACAAGTAAAAAGAGTTAGAGAGAAGAAAATAAAGATAATGTAAGAGAGCACCTTTCAAGATTGTCACCTTCATTACAAGCACTCTTGCTTCCCACATGTACCACTCTCTCTCCCTATTACAAGATCTACAAGAAATAGAAAATACAAAGGAGGAAGAAGAAGAACACTAACCTAAACTACCTTAAACTACAAAATGGAGATGAAAACAACCCCAAACTCTTACATATCTCCAACTGGAGAACTCCAAGAGGGTATTTATAGGCACCATAAGAAAGGGGAGTCAGGGGGCAAACCCTGGCCCAAATTACAGGCATGGTCGTGCCCATACGGTCGCGAAAACACGGCAAACGCGGCTCTTCTAGAGCCGCGCGCGCGGCGCTTCGAGCCGCGCGCTGTCCCGTCTGTCCCCTGTCAGCTTCAACGCCCGGTTTCTGGTTTTCAGCCCCTGGTTTTGACAAAACAGCTCTCTAAGGTTAATGGCTATATTATAGGCCTTTAATCACCCATTAAATGGTGATTTAGGGTCTTCTTCTTAATTACACACCATGGACTTAGAAACATGCAAGAGAGATATTTAATAGCAGAATTTATATCAAATAAATGTGAAGATGTGGTATGAAATATGCAGTTTTAGAGACTAATTAGCGAGCTTGTGGATTTGCATGTGTTGTTCTTGCGGGAACAAGTGAGGGACTTTTGGTCTAAGAGTTCTTAAGGGACTCGTTGTAGGTGTTGCGGCACCGAGTGATCTTGTCGGATCAATTTTAGTGGAAATCCTTCATTACGGTAAAGGCGAGGACGTAGAGAAAGTGGTTTGAACCTCGAAACAATTCTCCCATATTTGCGATTGATCTTCTCTCTCTCAACTCACTTGTGTTTATATCTTACATGCTTATATCGTTTACATCTTTATATGCTTGATATTTATTTGTGCTCAATTGATATACTTGCTTGGGTTGTTTGATATCTAGTATTATTATTATTGCTCATTCTCTACATGCTTGATATTGGTTGTGCTCACACTAGTATTTAACCAAGAGAGCTATAGTAGCACCTCCACTCTTAATCTAGAGGAATCTTAACGAGAAATCTAGAGCACTTCACTGGGAATTCAGTTTCACTCTTTGGTTATACGTTTTGTGTAGTTTTAATTTGCATAATAGTTTTTAATTTCGCATTAGTTGTCCATTAGATTAGCACATCCACCTATTCACCCCCCTCTAGGTGATTTTACAGAAAGTACACCTAAAGGGGGTGAATAGGTGTAGTGCTAATTAAATAACAAATAATGTGGAATAAAAAACTTTTACACTAACAAAACTTAACACAAGTGAATTTTAAAAAGTTAAACCGAATCCCGATGAAGGGCTCTAGAACTTCTCCTTAAGGTTCCTTTTTTATAAGAGTTGAGGTACATCAATAGCTCTCTTGAATTAATACAAGTGTACGTACAATAGGAATATCAAGCATATATAGATGAACAATAATAAAAATGCGAGATACAAAAGAGTAGATTGAGAGAGAGAGCCAAAAGCAAGCACTTGGATATGTTTTGAAGTTCGAGCACCAAGCTCTACGTTCCCACCTCCATCGCGCGAAGGATTTCTACTATCTTCATTAAGGAACTCCACAAAAAATACAAACCTCAATCTTCTACACAAGAGGAAGCATAGAGCCAAGGCACAAAGCCAATGATCTCTACACAAGAGATGGGCCAAAAGCCAACTCTTCTACACAAGAGGGCAGCACATAGCTATGGCACAAAGCCAAAAAGAAAATAAGGGTATAATACATAGTGATCACAAAGATCACAAACAGTACCTCTCACAATACAAGATCTTAGAGGATAGATTTTGCAATGAATAACTCAAGCTTGTAAGAAAACAAAGATTTTGAAACTGAAAAACAAAAGAAAACATTTGGGAAAAACTTCTTGAAAGATATATAAACTAGAAATTTAAAACTAGAATTTCTCAAAATTCCAAAACTTTGAAACACAATAGATATATGGATTTAGAGCACAAAAACTCTTGAAAAACTTGTTGAAAAACTCTGTTGACAGTGGGAACATTAGCTCCTGAAAATTTTGAAGAAAACTCTCCCAAAACCCTTACATATAGGCCAAAAGAGAAACTAGCCATTGGGGTCCAAACACAGGCAGATATACCCATCGGTCGACTGCCCGGTCGACCACCAACGGTCATATTTTTGACCGTTAGGGCTTGCCGGTCAACCGATCGGTCGATCAAGGAAACCCGAGAATACAACAGAGTCTGTCAGTCGACCAGTCAGTCGACCGGTCAGTCGAGGTCTCAAGGGCTATGCATGTTGGTGTACGTCGATTGATCGTGCGATCGACCAGCACTGCAACTGGTCAAGCACACGGTCAACTGGAAGTAACCCAGAAACCCAAATTTTGAAAAACTTAAACATTTTTTTAAATCTCCATTAAATCAATAAATCTCACTAAATTTCACTAAAATAAGTTCATGTAAATACAATGAAGTACAAATATGTGTGATAAAAAATCAACACATGTTATAAATATGTGAACCTATTTTTGAGATATAAAAATTCAATCTTAAAACAAAAATCATATTTTCTAAAACTAAAATTTTAAATGGAATGAAACCAGAAACCAAAATTTCTTAATATAAAAAAATAAGCTATTTAAACTCGATGAAGTCCAATGTGTATGGATAGAATCCAGTACATATATAAAACAATATAGACTTATTTTTGATGAATTAAAATACATTTCTTGAAATAAAAATATATTTTTTCAAATACTAAACTTGTAAATAGAAAATCATATTTTTCTAAAAATCTCATGAATACAAAAACAAGTTTATCAAACACGTTTGAAGCACCAAATGTATGGATAGAATCCAATACACATTTAAGATAATATAACTTATTTTTGATGAAATTCAACTATTAAATATTAAAACATAAACTTGTTAGATCGAAACCTGAAACTCATCAAAATAAGTTTCTTTAAACATTTAAAACTCTAATATGTGTGGATAGAATCCAACATATATTCCAAACTATAAATACTTATTTCTTTGGGATGAAAATCATATAAACACAAATTGTTAAACTAGAAATGGTTAAACTGAAAACAAAATTTCTTGTACTTGAAAAACCAATCAACAAACTTTTGTGCGTGTGAGCTTGAGCAATCAAAACTAATCTATACTTTACACAAGATTTAAACTTACAAACTCTAGACACAAATCCTCTTGAAGATTTTTTTTTCTCCGTGTAGACTTGATCCAAACTTGATTCTCCGACTTAGACTCTTTAAGTGCTTGATGTGATTTTTTGGCTTCAGCTCTCGAATCATCATATGTTAGCTTCAAAATGACTTTAAATCTTTTGTTGAAGTTAAACACCAGCTAAGATCTTAATCAATATCTGAAATTTAATAAATACAAGATCATTAGTACCATAACTATATGAGTTAGTTATCATCAAATTTAGAGTGAAGTTCTTTAGGGCTAACAGTACAAAGGTACCACAGGCTTTCACTTACTTCTCCTTTGAAAGCCAGCAAAACAACATGTTCTTCTTCTATGTAATTACTTTCTCATTCAACATTGTTAGGGGAACGATTCTAGCAATATGAAGCATATTGACCATACTTCTTATAATTGTAACATTGAATTTAAGATTTTTCATATCTTTCTCTTCCAGTAAAGTTTTCTTTTCCATGACCTCTTGTCAACCTTTGTTTCTGCTCTGTTTCTTTATAGTTTTTGGTGGTGAATCTTCTTATTTTTACCTTGTCCTCATCCTTGAGATCTCCCATGACCTCGGAAGCCTCCTCCACTTCAATAGTTAGTTTGGTTTCGATCATCTAAGATTTATTTTTGGCTTCCTCCTTCTCTTCTTTCAATTTAAGCTTAGACTGCATAACTTGCTCCACTGGCTCTTATCTTCTGTTGATCCTCTGTTCATGGGTTTGTAAAGAAAATATAAACTCATCAATGGTCATGGCCTCCAGATCCTTGGCTTCTTCAATAGTTACAACTATTTAATCATACTTTGGATCAAACAATCGAAGTATCTTCTTATTCACTCGAACATCTTCAATGGTTTCGCGATTTCATCGCAATTGATTCACAATAAACTGAACTCTTGTAAAATTGTCTGAAATTGACTCTTTGTTCTTCATATTTAGCCTTTGAACTCCTTTCGAGGTGTTTGAACTCAAACCTTTTTTCACCCACTCTGCTCTTTTATAGGAGTTGTGAAGTATCTCTCACGCTTGCTTGGATGTAGTTGTATTTGCTATCTTCTCAAATGCGGATTCATCCACACCTTGGTAGATGAAAAATAGTGTCTTTTTGTCCTTTTTTCAAAAGTCCTTCAATGCATCCTTTTGGGTATTTGTTTACCCATCAGTTCCTTCTGGCTCAATATAGCCATTCTCAACAATATCCCAAGCATCTTGAGAACCTAGCAATGTCTTCATTTAAATGCTCCAAATTTTGAAATTTTCTTTACAAGGCAGGGAATAATGAAGGGAGCCATGCCATTTGTAATCTTCTCCTAGTTTGACCACTTTGATAACAGAAATAAATTTGAGGGGAGGAGCAGATGAAACAATAATGATAAATTTTTATATAATCTCTAATAAGAGATACAATTCTCACTCAATTCTTCTTTCACTCCTTGCATTTATTCTCACTAAACAACTCCTTATATAAAGATCTAAATGACTCTTAAAATACAACTCTTGAACTCAAAATACCCTTTTCTTCCTAAGAGATACAACTCAACTCTTCTAAGAGATACAATACTTCATAGAGACAACTCTTCGAAGAGACATGATGAGTGTAATTTATATACATATTTTATACCACTTTTATGCTTAATATTTGACACATTTAATGTTGCATTGGTATATTTTCTTATGTTTTTACAGAAATTAGATCAAGAGCACAAATTGAAGAAATGAAGAGAAATCGATAAAAAGAAGATAATTGCAGTTTATTATACAGAGATCAGAAAATCCAGAAAAGAATCAATACTTTTAAAAGCGATCACAATCATACACAAAAAAGATGGCAAGAAGTTGAGAGTAGAATCATCAAAAGATCAGCCACATAATCGAACCAGTCAGCCATGCAACAGTTGAAAGTCAAAATACACAGTTCAATATCTGATTCTGCTTACATTTCATAATAATAATGTTGACAATAGTCACCGGCTGCGCTGCTGACTAATTTTAGAACCATAGCTGAAATTTTGTGTGTAATTCTTGTATGATTAAGAGACCCCTCTGTGACTTCTACTCTGGCTCTGAATATCTCTGTGGTCAATAAATGACCTACATACCATTGTAAATAGGGATCTCTCTAGAATTAAAATTCTCAATAAAAGTTTAGTTTTTTTCTTTTAAAAGGTCTTGGCTGATTGGAGAATTGGTGGTTTGGAGAAGAATAGCAGCAGGGAATTAGATCAAAGGTTCTTCTAAATTGGTTCTCTCTTTCTTTTTCTTTTCTAATTTACTTTTGATTATGTTTTTAATTATGAAAATCATGCAGTGCACTTTTCTAATTATTAACAAATTCTCTTAGGCTAGAGAATTGATGCAGGAATATTATGTAGATGTAGACTTGTTGCTTTGTGTTAGTATTAGGAGTTTACTTTTATGTTAAGTCTCTATTTTGATTTCATATCAATAATTAATGGCCACAATTATATAAATGACTAGGTTTACGACTGAGAGGAGATAACTTAGTATAGCATCTTAGAAATAAAGACAACAAGCTCACATATTGAGACCGAGCGATACATAGGTTGTACAATCGTGTGAGAAAGACCAAAGATCTTCATGCATCTCGTAACTTGTAAATCTACTAAATCAAGAGATTGTAGATTTTCATCGAGAGGATAGTATTAGTGTTGCTCGAGAGAGAATGCTAGTTGATATAGGGCCTTTGGATTATTAACATAAGTAGATAAATTTTCTAGCACAAGCATTTGTTCTATATCTGATTATATTACCGAAATCAATTGTCTAAACTACTTTCTTTTATATAGACAATCCTTTTAAATTCTTCGCTTAGTTTACTTTTCATAACTCTCTTTAAATCATTGTTTCATATAAAGCTAGTTTAAATTAGTCTGGTACATAGTAGATTACAATCCCTATGGGTTCGTAACGCAGACAGGGAGCGAAGAAGATGAGTGACGCGGGCTAGATATCGTACTAGCGCTAATAAACTCTAAAAAAGCCTTGAAGTAGGGGATAATCACATGAATCCACAAACAAGCATGACCCAAATCCACGAACCAAAAAGAAAAACTCGAATCCACAAGAAAATATAAGGAAAAACTCAAAAGTTTATTGATAAAAGTTGGATGATAGATAATACAAAATAAAAGATACAAGGGCTTATATAGGCTTACAAAGAATATTACTCCTACTTGAAAAGTATAACCTATTTCTAAAAGAAAATAAAAGAATTAAAAGAATCTTAATCTATCTAGGAAATCTAAGTTCAAAATATTGAAAGATGAAATCAATTAGAATCTAAATTTGGACCCAAAACTGAATCTTCAATAAAGTCTGAAATGCTGTCACACAGCAGGCCCGTCGACAGCTGAATAGGCCTGTCAATAGGACTGTAGTGGCTCCACTTTCAGAAAATTTCTGTCGAAAGCTGTCTTTTGACAGCAAAATTGGGCTGTCAATAGCTGATGTTGGCTGTTAACAGCTGAGGATCAAAATTGACTTACCGCCTTGGTTCTCTTCCTACATTAATACCTCTCTCTTCAAAAAACTCGTCCTCAAGTTTCAATTTGGATATAGCTGTATGATTGGGACTCTTTCAGTTGAGATTCTCTCTCTCCCTAAGTATACTAGCTTCATATCTTCTTCCTCAAAAAATTCCTCTCATCTCTTTTTATCAGCTGTTGCCTTGTACTCCTTATTAGATTTCTCTGCAAAATCTATTCTCTCTAGCGTATGAGGAAATCCTGTTGAACCTTGAACCATGCTATTGTATGCATAAAAACTCTGCTTAGTCGAAAGTGTGATCCAAAATCTTGATTCGCCTCGACGACTTCCTTAAATTCTATGTAGTGTTGCATCATCGAATCTTCAATGTAATCATCATCTCAGATCGGTTAATAATTAATGCCAATTGGTTGGTGCTTCTCCATCATCCAACCATATACATACACCATGTCCCCATAATTCATTGGCTTGCTTCCATGAAGAAGATCTTCCAAAATACGAGTGGAGATGGGATTTGGCATATCTTGCAGAACATGTTGTAGCCACGTGCTGATAGTAGATGATATGAATTTGAAGAATTTAGAACTATCATCCTTGGCTCTCTTCTTCCGCAGAAAATGATCTTTGAACCATGAAGAATATACGTGCCATGATACTGATTATCTTTCATGGGTGGTAACATTTCCAGAAGCTAGTCATGCAAAACTCTGTTGCACTTTTCCAATATTGGTCCTTCTCCTAAAAAATTTCAGCGGATGGAGAAACTTTTAAATTTCACCTAGCGGGGGGTGAATACACTGCAGTAATAAACAAATAAAAATTAATGCACAAGAGCTACTAATCTATAACTCACTAACAAGAAATGAAGTTGAATACCTCACGATGGGTGTTCTAAACTTCTCCTCTTTGATTCCTTTTTAAAAAGAGTTGAGATGCGCAGTTGCTTTCTTGAAGTAGTAAGAATAGATAAACACAATATATATATATATATATATATATATATATATATATATATATATATATATATATAATATATATATATATATATATATTATATTCAGAGGACGTTTAGAGAGAGCAAACTCAGAGAATCAATCGCAAATAAGAAGTGTTGTTCTTGAGGTTCGAGCCACTGCTCTACATCCTCGCCTTCACCGCAATGAAGAATTCTACTATGCAGCCACGATTACACTTTACAAAGATAGATCTCGCAATATTTTGGAGCCGCAACTCCCAATAATCTCTTACTAGAGGAGTACATAAGCAACTAAACAGTAGAGAGATGATCTTCCTTAGATCACCAAACTTCTCATAAAGATCTTATAGTTTAGAGTAAAGAGAGGTTGAAGCTCAAGGTTACAGTATGTGAGAAATATAGTGGAGAAAAAAATTTTGAACACTAAAATTTTTTCAGAGATGGTAATAATTTTTCATCTCAAAAACTGATAATAAAACTTTAGAAAATAATCATATATATAGGTTTTGAGAAAATAGCCATTTAAGATCTCTAATTATGAAATAAATCTATAAAATCAAGTTTTAAATACACAGTCAAAAAGGCTAAACGGTCCTATATACTGTTGACAGTCTAATAAGACTGTCGTTAGACTGTCGACAGTACATATAATTTACTGCTCTAAAAAATAAGAGACTTGTCGACAGTTCAATAAGACTGTCGACAGTATAATACTGATAAATGCAGTATTAGCTATCAATAGTACACTATAACTGTCGACAATCACCATGATATCTTTAAAATCTCCACTTGCAGGAAAATCCCTGTCAACAGTTCTCTGCATAGAGTCTGTTGACAGTCCTTAGGCTGCCTGTCGACAATTGAATAGGGAACTATCGACCGTCCAAGCTGTCTTTTAAACTTTGAAGTAAATACTACTCTAAAAACATTTTAAAAATATTTTTGATAAATATAAGAGAGAGAGAGTGTGTGTGTAATCTGTTGAACTCTTCTCTTTATACTGATTGTTAAATCAAAGAGTTAAGAGATTTACCGTGTAGCTTTGGGCTAACGGGTCGTGTCCACAAGGAGGAATGCGATAGAAGCTTTTCGATGTTTTGTTTAGAAAGCTAAGAATGGTTCTAGTTTTTTAGTTGAAAAGAGAATGAAGAGAAGGGAAATGATTAAAAGAAAACTTAAAATTTGGAGAAGGCGTTGGAGAAGGTGATTTAAAAAGCTTGAAAATTGTTTGGTTGATTTTAATATAAGAAGGAGAAGATCTGGGCTCACTAGTTTTAACTCAACTATGCACTTATCTCAAGGACATTTGGGTTGCATCACTTTTATTATAAACCAAAAATCTTTAGTTTCTTTTATTGTCCAAGTAAAACAAATAAGATCGTTTCATTTAAATCTTAAGCCATTTCGTTACAAATCATTAAGAAGTGAATGTTAAACCATCAAGCGCGAAGAAGCAAGTATGGAATAAAAATAGTTCAAAGAGATTTGTGCTTTAAAATTCCAAGTTTAAAATAAAGAAATCCTCATGTGCTTTCAAGAACGAAGTTTTAACTAAGGTACTTTCTGATTCAAAAAATGTTACTTTTATGAAAATCAGTCAAGAGAAAGGTGATAGAAGAGGTCCATTAGTGAGCCCAGAAAACGAATTAGCTACTCATTATGAACTGAAAACAAATAGGAGAATGATAAGTAAACTTGAACATACCGAATTTAAGTTGAGTTGATCAAGCAAGTAGAAGCTCCTTTGATTGTCACTTCAAAGACAAATTACACACTCAATTCCACTCTTCTCTCTAGTATTTACACTGAACTACAAATTATAAAACAAAAATACAACTTCCATACTATCTAATAAAGAGCCTAAATCCTTAAAGAATAAACAAAAATTCTAATCCTAGTCTTCGCTCTTTTTCTCTGTTGAAAATGGTATTTATAGGGAAAAACCAGTGGGGAGAGCTCGTAGGAAGATTGGGGCAGCAAAGGCTCCCCCAACAAACCTAACAAAGCCATGGAAACGCGGCTAGGGCCGCGTTTCCGCAGCCCTGGTGTGGCCAGTTGGCCACACCCAATTGGGTGGTTCTCCTGGTTTAGTGATTCTCCTGTATTTTCTACTGGTTTTCTCGTTTCTGCTCTAGGATTTGACGAAACAGCCTTTGATTGTTGGCTTTAACCGCTTGATTTGGGAGAGTTCTTTTCAATCGGTTTTCAACCTCTCTGATATGCCAAGATTTTGCCCTGATTCCTTGATTTTGAATTATTCTGAATTAAATCAGAATTTGGTGGGCTTGTGGGCTTGTTTCTCTTTCGTTTCTTTTAGCAATTGGGCCTACATTTAACAAAGAAGAAGAAGACTTATTAATAGGATTTATTAGCTAAAAAGTATGTTAAGGTGACAATGTATATGCAATATATGTGACTAATCACACCCCCACACTTATCTTTTGCTCGCCCTCGAGCAAAACATCAGACTAATTTTAATCAATTATTAGGCCACTTTTGCAGGTCACTCGATTGCACTGAGCATGTGCAACAAGCCGTTAAACCTCTAGGTTACCCCTAGAGGACGAGTTTTGTCTCGTGAGGGTTTCAGTGGATTGCACCCACAAAATCCATAAAAAAAATGTTAGTATTTTCGAAAATCATTTTGAAAGGAGAAAATATTTGAAGTACATTTGTAAGGTTTTAAGTAATCTATAAGTTATAGGAATATCAAAATTTTCATTCTGAAACTCAGTCTCTATTCAAAAACATGTCATCAATCCAAGTAAGAAGTCAAATTGTACTTCTCATCTAGTCTATTAATTTACCCTGAGTCGTATACACCATCGTGACTGTGAAGTTTGACTAAGGGTTCTTTACATTAACTCCTATGCCTTAGTTATGTTTATTTTTGGTGAAATTTATTCCTCAATTTTATTAGGTTTTCTAATCTGCCCATGTAATGAGCCTTTAGTCGGTGACACCCAAACCGGATAGTTTTAGGGCACTAGGTGAGAAAACACCCCTAAGGACTTAAACACTCGAGCAGACAAGGCCACGAAACCAAGGTTTTTATTTATAAAATGTACCCCTTTTAGGCGTGAATACTTATGCTTCATGAGGCACAAATACCCAGCTTAATCAGATGATTTATATATGTTTTTTTTTAAGACTTTTCTAATTATCTTTTGCATAAATACCAAGGCTTTCTTAGGCCAAAGCACCTAACTAATCAATAATTAGATTTGTTTACTTTTTTTATGCATATATATATTTTTTTATAAGGCATAAGAGTCTTTGTTTTTAAACCCTAAGTGTGTAAGTGTATTTAGTGTGCATATTTCATCAAGGTAAATATCAAGACTAAATTACTTTCACAAATTTTCTTCCTAACCCTAAAAATCAAACAAGTCATCTCATTTTGGCCAAGTGTAAGTAATCCTAATTATGATTTTCCTATTCCCTAAGATTGACATAATTTCTTACAAAAAATATATCAAAATAATTTTTCTACCTTTCAAAAAGTTTTTTTTTTATATATACTTTTTTTTTATATTAGTCATGTTAAAGCCCTCCCCACACTTATCTCATGCATTGTTCCCAATGTATGAAAGAAACGTATACATGCATGAAATGAAATGTAAAAGAGGTGCATATATTTTACAGAAATATGTACAACATCAAGTTCCTCCCACACCTAGATCTTTTTCGGTCTTATCCCTCTAGCTCTCTTCCCGTCATTCCAATGGGTCCTCTTTATAGGGCATAGTGGGGAGGCCAATTTTTCTGTCATTTTAGCTCTCTTCCTCCCCAGTTTCAACTTCTTTAGGTTTTCCTTCCTCATATTTCTACATTCATTATTCAAAAATTTATCACCACCACACTTCTCAGTTTGAACTTCCTCACTATGAATGCCTAGGAATTCTAACTCAGTTCCATATGTCTCCTCAAAGCTTAGGTCAACACTTTCCCCTAGAGATGTGTAATTAACCAAAAGATCCCTAGTTGGTTCATCCAAACACATGAGTTCTTCTTCGAAGAGGTTTTCAAAGAGTATGTCAATCGGAGGTTCTTGAATTATATTCTCATGCGATATGTTATTGGTTGGCTCATCGAAAGTGAAGATATTCAAATTAAATTTTCCCTTTTTAAAGGGTACTCTAACATTAGGATCTCCGACATATGCCTTCTCATCAAGACAATCGCATTCATTCTTAAATAATTCATTAAGAAACAGTGACTCATCTTCTATATCTTCACTCTCTTCATCACAATTATTTTCAACAAAGTTTACCTCAGATGTTTGATCTCTTATCTTATGAGGTTGTTTTTTCTAGCTTGAAGACATTGACTTCTCTAGTCATGTCCCCAAAAGTTAACCTCATAGACTCATTCCTACAATTGATGATGGCATTGGCAGTAGTAAGGAATAGTCGCCCTAGGATAACAGGAGTTTGAGCCCTATGATTGGAGTTAGACACAGGTTGTGTCTCTAGAATTATGAAATCAACAGGGTAAATAAACTTCCCAACCCGGATAAGGACATCATTAATCTCCCCTTTTGGAACTTTCACTGAACAGTCAGCCAGTTGGATAGTGACTCGAGTTGGACTAAGATCGCCCAACCCGAGTTATTGATAAACTGAGAATGGAAGCAAGTTGATACTTGCCCCCAAGTCAAGAAGTGCCCGACTAATCTCGGCTTGTCCTATTGTACAGGCAATGGTTGGACTACCTGGATCCTTGTACTTAACAAGGATCGGACCCGATAGTAGCTCACTAATGTTAGTGGCTAAGAAGACCTTTTTAGGTACATTAGTCTTTCTTTTCTTGGTGCACATGTCCTTAAGAAACTTAGCATAAGATGGGACTTGTTGGATGGCATCAAGAAGTGGCACATTTATCTTCACTTGATTAAAGATCTTAATTATCTTATCCATGTGTGGATTTTGCTTATTGTTTTTCAGTCTATTAGGAAATGGTGCTATAAGCTGGTGCACATGACTGATTGACTTATCTTTTTTAGATTCATCAAATTTAGGAGGAGTGGGATTAGATGAGGTGGATGCTGAAGTGTGATTGTGCTGACTAGGATTCGGTGGTGTTGACACTTGGTTATCACTTTCTTTCCCGACCTCAATGTATGAACAACATTACATTGATTCAGTGATTGATCCTCAACCAAATGAGCTTGTTGTGAATTCCTGAGATTTATAATTGGTTGATTGGGCAAGGTACCTTTTTGCCTCTCATGTTGTAGGTTGGCTAACTGGCTCATTTGACCCTCTAGCCTCTGTATTGTTTACATGAGGGAATCTTGGTTCTTCATGTACCTTTCCATGTTTCTCTCAAAATCAGTCATTCTCCTTTCGAGTTGAGGATTCTGAAAGGAAGATGGTGGAGCTTGGTTGGGAATATTTTGTTGATAATTTGAAAAATTGTTGGGAGAATTGTGAGGGTGATTGGAAAAGTTGGGTTGATGATTGGAAGAATTATTGAAATGATGGAAGTAGCTTGCATGGTTTGACCGTGGGTGGTCATTATTTTGTTGGCTCCATGAGAAATTTGGGTGATTTCTCCAGCCAGGATTGTACGTTGGAGCGTAACGATCATTGTTCGGTCTTGAAAAAGCCGTATTCATCGGTTCAGAAAAGTGTTGGTAAGCTTGAAATACAGGACACTCCTCAAACACATGATTCATGGCCTGACAGTAAGTATAACCCGGAGTTGAAAATTGGTTTGGGCTGACTTGATTGACTAGACTTAGTTCCTTAGTTTCTAAAGCTTCCAGTCTTCTCGCCAGATTAGCTAACTTAGCCTCGTTAGCTATGGATGATTCAATCGAATGGAGACCTCCTTTTGAAGAGATAGAATTTGGATTTCTAGAGCTTTCACTAGTAAGTTCCCATTGGATGGTCTTTTCAGCTAGATTCTCATATAAATCCCATCCTTCATGCTCAACCTTCTGCAAGAATCCCCCTTGGCACATGCTTTCTAAGAGGGTCTTGGTCGAGTAGTCTAAACCGTCATAAAGAATTTGGCATTATTACCATTTCTCTATTCCATGATGAGGACATTGGACAAGGAGGTCTTTGAAGCATTCAAAGTACCTCAAAAATGGTTTACTAGGTTCTTGCTTGAACTGTATGATATTTTTCCTAACGAGAGCGATCTTATGGATTGGATAGAATTTCTTCAAGAAGACCTTGATGAAACCATCCCAAGATGTGATAGAGCCGGCCGCTAAGCTGTAGAGCCATTTCTTGCTAAGTCCTTAAGAGCAAATGGGATAAATCTCAACCTAATAGCATCATCTGCAAGGTGTGGGATTTTCATCATTAAGCATACTTCCTCAAATTCTCTTATGAAGAAATAAGCATCTTCGGACTCTAAGCCATAGAACTTAGGGAGTGTATTGATGAACTGTGGCTTAAGCTCAAAGTTGTGTTCACCAACCGATGGAAGTTGAATGCAGGATGGAAGTGATGTTCTAATGGGATAGAACCTATCCTGCAAAGATGTCGGTTGATCCATAACCGAATCTGGTCTTGTTTCGAACTTGGGTGGTGATGTTTTTCTAGTTAACCTAGATGAATTAGGGTCTCTTGATAACACTTGCATACACAAACACAATCACAAACAAGTTCACCAATAGTCAAGAAGAGAAAACAACCAAGCCTAGTCTAAGGTAATCTGGACCTAGACAACTCCTAACTGGTTAGACTGTCCATAGGAGGTATAATGCAGACTTTGACCACAAGCTAATCAGCCAGGTCAGGGCAAGATTGGTGGGAGGTTATCCGTCAAAGACGTTCCTTAATTAAGTAACCACCAACCTTCGGGCTTTCGGCCCTTAATCCCCTTCCTAGACACTGATTTGGCAGGAGTCAAATTCCAACACCTTCCCCCTTAGGATAATCTCCTAATGAGTTCGAGATGTCCCTAAGGCCAACGTCTATCAGATTTTACTTAGGCTTAGGTTGTGCGTGCTTGAAGATGGTTTATAGGCTAAGGAAGGGTAATGACTTCCCCACCTTATCTTGACTTGGGTTTTGCCCTTAGAATTGATTTGTACAAAGTGTGCAAGATATAGAAAAGTAGCATTCAAAAGCAAATATCACCCAAGAATGTTTACTAAACTATATGCTATGCATACATACCTTGTCTCCAGCTATCTTCACAGTAATTGTAAAATAAACGTAATTAGACAAATGCCTAGAATGCAAGTCTAAACGTTTTTTAAGCAATTAACAATCACTCAAATTACTGTTGGATTAAAACAGGGATGGTGGATAGCAGATATAGCTAGAATATAACGTACAAAAATTTAATTTTTTTGCGAGCAATATGTCCTGTAAAAAAGAGTTTTAGTAGTCCAACGAAAATTTCAACTTTTACAATGCAATTTCTTGAAATTCTGTTTCCTACTTTCGAGACTAGGGGCACAGAATTTGCAAGTCTTCTCTTGCAAAGCTTGAATGCTAGATCTGAATTGTGAAGTCCCTGAAACAACACACCAAACTTATTAAAAACAAATACACCATTCCCTCCCCGGCAACGACGCCAAAAATTGATTGTTAAATCAAAGAGTTAAGAGATTTACCGTGTAGCTTTGGGCTAACGGGTCGTGTCCAGGAGGGGGATGCGATAGAAGCTTTTCGATGTTTTGTTTAGAAAGCTAAGAATGGTGCTAGTTTTTTAGTTGAAAGAGAATGAAGAGAAGGGAAATGATTAAAAGGAAAACTTAAAATTTGGAGAAGGCTTTGGAGAAGGTGATTTAAAAAGCTTGAAAATTGTTTGGTTGATTTTAATATAAGAAGGAGAAGATCTAGGCTTACTAGTTTTTAACTCAACTATGTACTTATCTCAAGGACATTTGGGTTGCATCACTTTTATTATAAACCAAAAACCTTTAGTTTCTTTTATTGTCCAAGTAAAAAAAATAAGATCGTTTCATTTAAATCTTAAACCCTTTCGTTACAAATCATTAAGAAGCGAATGTTAAACCATCAAGCGCGAAGAAGCAAGTATGGAATAAAAATAGTTCAAAGAGATTTGTGCTTTAAAAGTCCAAGTTTAAAATAAAGAAATCCTCATGTGCTTTCAAGAACGAAGTTTTAACTAAGGTACTTTCTGATTCAAAAAGTGTTGCTTTTATGAAAATAAGTCAAGAGAGAGGTGATAGAAGAGGTCCATTAGTGAGCCCAGAAAATGAATTAGCTACTCATTATGAATTGAAAACAAATAAGAGAATGACAAGTAAACTTGAACATACCGAATTCGAGTTGAGTTGATCAAGTAAGTAGAAGCTCCTTTGATTGTCACTTCAAAGACGAATTACACACCCAATTCCACTCTTCTCTCTGGTATTTGCACTGAACTACAAATTATAAAACAAAAATACAACTTCTATACTATCTAACAAAGAGCCTAAATCCTTAAAGAATAAACAAAAATTCTAATCCTAGTCTTCGCTCTTTTTTCTCTATTGAAAATGGTATTTATAGGGAAAAACCAGAGGGGAGAGCTCGTAGGAAGATTGGGGGAGCAAACGCTCTCCCACAAACCTAACAAAGTCATGAAAATGCGGCTAGGGCCGTGTTTCTGCGGCCCTGGTGTGGCCAGTTGGCCACACCCAATTGGGTGGTTCTCTTGGTTTGGTGATTCTCCTGTATCTTCTACTGGTTTTCTTTTTTCTGCTCTAGGATTTGACGAAACAGCCTTTGATTGTTGGCTTTAACCGCTTGATTTGGGAGGATTCTTTCCAACCGATTTTCAACCTCTCTGATATGCCAAGATTTTGCCCTGATTCCTTAATTTCAAATTTATTCTGAATTAAATCAGAATTTGGTGGGCTTTTGGCTTGTTTCTCTTTCCTTTCTTTTAGCAATTGGACCTACATTTAACAAAGAAGAAGAAGACTTATTAATAAGATTTATTAGCTAAAAAGTATGGTAAGGTGACAATGTATATGCAATATATGTGACTAATCATATACTAAAATTTACATTCTATAAAACATAAAATAAACTTATATAATATTACATCTATGCTCATCTTCATAACATCGAGAGTATCACCATTTTGATTCTATAGCAATACTTCAAGATGAACTGATATAGAAGAGAACCTAAAACTTATAAATACTGAAAGGTATATATTAGTTTTCTTAAATATTCATGAGTGGGTCATCATTAAAATGGAGAAACGATTGTACCCTTGGGCCAACAATCTCCCCCTTTTTGATGATGATAAAACTTATGAATATTTGGGAAATAATGTTATGAATTTCCCTAAAATGATGCATAAGTTGAATATGATATATATCATCAATAATTTATATACATGAATCATAACATTAATCAATATGGTATGCAAAAGCAAATCCACCTTCCACGCATACCACCAACCTCCAATAAGATAATTTAACACCATAATAGATTGCATATCATAACACGAGTTTTTAGAGAATACAATACCAAGTTCAAACTAAAACATTGACATAACAAGTACTGAAACATAGACATAACAAGCAAGTTCGTACATAGACATAATAAAGATACATAAATCCACAAAATGCAAAATCCAAACGATAATACAAAGTACACCATCTTGAATGGTTCTCCCCCCTTTTGTCATCAAGAAAAAAGAGCCAGAGGTACCTCCAGTTGTATCTCCTTGAGAAGGAACAATAGGAGTAGGCCATGGGTCATACGGTGGAAATGGAGGATCAGTAGGAGGGAAAGGATGAATGTATTGAGATGGAGGTGGAATCTCATAACCCAAATGATACAGATTCTGAGTGAGATGCTGATCAACAAGTCTCTGTGAAGATGCAAAGTGGGTGGCAATAGAATATGGAGTTAATTTTAGGATAAAGTAAGTTGGGTTACGGAGGCAAGAAGTGTGGAATAAATATCCATAGGAGGGACAAGAGGAGGAGTATGCTAGGGTTCAGGTACAGGAATGTCTTCTTTCTTATCAGAAGATACATCTTGAGCATGTTTAGAGATATGACTCACCATACAATTAAGAAAGCTCCTATCGAAGACTCAGGAGATGAAATGGAGGGTTCCTCAGATAGGTCACTCCCTAAAAGTAAAAGAAAATAGTTAGGACCATATTATGGGTAAGTTTGAATGATTTTAGACCTAAAAAAATACAGAATTTCAAAATTTAAGAATAGAATGTGCAAGTTCTTATACAACCATGATAACAAGTGGCTATGCGAGTCATAATCCACAAGGAGGGACTAGCGATGGAAGCTTTTAGTAACTTCTCTTTTAGTTCACTAAAGATGGTTAAAAGTCTTCTTTGTTCTTAGAAAGAAAAAAGAAAAAGCTATGTTAAGTTAAGAAGAAAGTGGTAGACTGAGAAGATGGTGATTTTAAAAAATAGAAAACTAAGTTAAAAAAAGAAATAAAAAAGTGAAGAAAAGAGAGTTGTGATTGGAGGTGATCTAAACTAATGGATTAAAAGAAAGAAAGAAAACCTAAAGGAAATACTTACCTCCTTTGATTGATGACTTACTTGGATTCGTTGCATGTTTACCTTGATCTGGAGGCGATCAATGCATAACTCATAAGATTAAACTCAGTCTCAATTCACATTACATCATCAAGACTTCTTCGAGCAAGTATGAAATAATACAAACATAGGAAAGAATCCATCATCATGAGATATCGATGACACTCGCCAAGGCAAGGCAATACTGATGCTATTCGACTCACTTGGATTATCATCAAAACTAAAAGAAAAAAGTAGAAAGGAGAAGAAGAACATGAAAACAAAGAAGAACATAAAAATTTGTAACTTTTGATCACATAGAGAAATGATGAAAGAAAGGAGGAAGGTTACGTCGGTGTCACTCTCAACATAAATCTCTCTCTTACTTACATGACACTCTGTCTAACTGATTAGTCTCTAATTTTACATAACTTTTATCATATCCGCATATTTAATTGGTATAAAATTCTGCTAATAAATCTTTGCTTGCTTAATCCTAGGTCCATGGTGTACAAATGAAGAAGAAGACCCTAAGTCACCATTTAATGGGTGATTAAAGGCCTACCAAGTAGCCATTGACCTTAGGAGGAGATTTTGTCAGCGCAGGGCATCAAATCAACAAACCAGAATATCTAACTGACAGGGGATAGAAGGGACGGCACGTTGCCCGAAGCCAGGCGCGCGCCGCCCTACCAAGGCTGCGGAAACACCGCCCGGGCCGCGTTTTCACTGCCGTACGGGCGCCGCTACACCCGTGCTTTGGGCCAGGGGTTGTCCCTCTGGCCCTCGTTCCCCTGGTGCCTATAAAAACCCCCTGGGGTTCTAAAGATGACCAGATCCATAGTTTAAGAGTTATTATTATCTTGTTCTAGGGGTTGTAGTTGTTGTAGTTCCTTCTTCTTCTAGTTTTAGTTTAGCCATTAGAGTGAAAGATAGAGAGTGTGTAAAAATTATATTTGAAGGTGGCAATCTAATAAAAGTAACTTCTTCTCTTTCTTCTTTCCAATTACTTGGTGTTTTTCCTTTTGCTTTTACTTATTTGTTGTCGTGTAACTTCTTTTCTCTTTACCCCTTAACTCTTGTTATTCTTTTACTATCATGTCTAACTAACTCTTTCATTGCATGGCTAACTAACTACTAACCCACTAACCTCTATAACTTGATTGATAGCCCAAATGAGTCAATAGTGTCAATAAGCCTTATGCAAACGAGAACTATGACATCTTAAGACGAGGGTTCTAACTCTAACGTACCTACAAGTATTAGCTCTCTTATATTTCATGCTTAACGGGTTTTTAATGATCTATAAACTTTGCTTGTTTTTGTAAGTAGAAATTTTCCTTTTAACTTTGCTGATACTATTAGTGCACCTGTGTCTTCCCTTATTCTCGCCTTCTATTGGATCTTGATAAGAGAATGTCTGAGTTTTTGTCGTGTAAAGCTAAGTTAAAGGAAGAACTTTCTCTCGATTTTCACTTGAATATTTCCTATGCATAAGGGGTATGCTTGCCTATGATCCATCGTGAGGTTATATCTTCAAGAAGTTAGAAATTAGTAGGAGCACTTAGCAGAAAGTTAGCCATGCATTTTTACCATCTAGAAAATTTACTTTTACAAACTACCGAATCATTCTAAAATAATTTTTAAAACCAACTTGTTTTCATTTTCAAATTCTTTATTTGAAACAAAGAACTTTCTCTTTTCTTAAACAAAGAAGCCGCATCAAACTTTCATCGCTCTCCCTCCTTGTGGATACGACCCGTAGAGCCACTTGCTACTATGGAAGAATCGTAAAAGCAGTAACATCAACCCACATTCCTTTACCTATTTTTGTGCTTGCTTTTTGCCGATCAAATTTTCGCGCCATTACCGGGGAGGGAACGGCTTTACTGTTCAATACTAAAGATTTTTCTTTGTTCTTGTGTGTAGGAGAAGTACCAAGAAGCTCACTATCACGGGAAGCGAAAGTGGTGGCCAAAGACATTGCACGAGGATTCATTTGCCCTCGAAAAATTCGTGTAAAAGCGAGTTTCTCAAATTGAAGTACTAACAAAGTCTCCTGTAGGGTTGCCGAAAATCGCTCAAATTGCTTTCTCAATTTTTTTTTTTTAGCTCCCTTAAATGCTTCACCTTATACATGTGCAATAAAATCAACAGAAATCCACTTGTTGCTTAATTAAAATTTAGATTAGGCTTTTGCATTTAGGGCACGTGTCTATTTCAATTCATTTCAATTTCTGTTGAAGAGTGCTAGAGAAAAGGTACGTGTGCATTCATATAGAATAGGACCAACATTTTGGAGTGATTTATTGTTTTGAGTGTTACCTTGTTGTGAATATACTGTACATTTACACAATTGACATTAAGGGCAAAATCCCAATAAACAAATCTCCAAGTGCACTCACACAACCCAAGCCTTAACTAAAAACTGATAGACGTTGGCCCTAGGGACATCTCGGACTCATTAAGAGATTAACCGAGGGTGAAAATTGCAAGAACTATACTTCTGCAAAATCAGTGTCTAAGGAAAGTGGATTGAGAGGCAAAGTCTCGAAAGCTCCGTGGTTTGGCATAATTAAGGCCCGTGGCTCACGCCCGAATACCTGCCACTGAGTTTTTTTCCTTTCCTGGCCGATTAGCTTGTAGTCGAGTTCCTGCAACAACCTCCCTCGGAGAATTGACCAGTTAGGAGTCGTCCAGGTCTAGGTACCATAGATTAAGGCTTTGTGGTTGTTTTTTCTTTCTTTTGTTTGTTTTTTATTCTTTTTGATTGTTTATTGTCTTTACGTTGTTTGTGGTGTGCTGCATGCAAGAGTGGGTGAGAGATCCTGTAACTTTCAGATTAACCAGAAACACTTCTCTACCCTTGCATCCAGAACCGGTGATGGCGTCGCTTCAGGACAAATTTTACCCGATCAGAACCTCATTGCCATCTTGTATAAAACTGCCTGAGGTAAATGGATATTACTTTGAATTAAAGCCTCAATTCATCAACACTCTTCCAAAGTTTCATGGTTTAGAATCAGAGGACGCATACTTCTTTGTTAGGGAATTTGAAGAAGTGTGCCTCATGATGCGTATTCTCCAGCTAGGAGACGATGCCGTTACGTTACGTTTCATCCCCTTTTTCCTAAAGGACCTAGCTAAAAAGGTTGTACAATTTGGCGGTAGATTCAGTCACAACGTGCATGATTTCGTCAACGCCTTCTTGAAGAAATTCTACCCAATTCACAAGACTGCCCTCATCAGAAAGAACATCATGCAGTTTAGGAAGAACCGAGCGAACCATTCTTGAGATACTTTGAACGATTCAAAGATCTCCTAGCTTAGTGCCCTCATCACGGTGTGGAGAAATGGCGTCAGTGCCAAATTCTCTACGATGGTTTAGATTATCAAATGAAAACCCTATTAGAAATCATGTGTCAGGGAGGGTTCTTACAAAAGGATGAGAATCAGGGTTGGGATTTGTTTGAGGATTTAGCTGAGAAAACCCTGCAATGGGAGCCAACCTCGAAAAAACCAAGGAATTCACAGTCCATAGCTTCAAAAGGAGGGCTCCTATCCTTAGAATCATCCATTGCTGCAGAAGCTAAGATTTCTACCCTGATGAGGAGAATAGAGGCTCTAGAAATAAAAGAGTAAGCCAATGTCAACCAGATCAACCTGTTGGCCCAAGAGGTTACACTCTCCAATTATTTTGTGTTTTGATGATGACAAACCAAATTAGTGCTATTTGGTACTAACAAGTTTGCTAAGATGAGTTTCAGGTCTTGTACCATGTTTAGAGACCATTCGTTTAGCTATTGCAAGAACTTCTAAGTTCCACAAAGCAAGGAAGGCAATTTGCTCATCAAGGAAGGATCATAGAAGAGAAGGCACTAGCAAGGCATTGGATGGCTCAAAGACGTAAAGATTGCTCAGAGGTCCTTAGGTTTTGTATTTTTAGTTTTATAGCTTGTTAAAGAATAGAGATTAGGTTTGAAGCTCAATCACACACGTTTTTGCGCATATACTATTTCTTAGTTTATTTCCTATAAAATATACAAAAATATTTTAGTACAAAATCTTTCTTCTACAAATTTCTTTTTATGTTACATACTGAATTCCTGTTTAAAATAGTTTTGTTAAAAATATTTTTCTTCTCAAAATTCTGTCTTTATTTCGTTTTCTGACCTGATCCGGTCGACCGGCAGTCTACCGACAGTCGACCGAGTCTATGTCAGGCTGGTCCGGTCGACCGGACCAGTCGACCGAGGTCCTGGCAGAATGCACGTATCCGTGTGCATGTCTGTCGGTCGACCGGGGCAGTCGACCGATATTTATTTTTGAGTCACAGTTTGTATCAGTATACTGGGTCGGTCGACCGATAGCCTGTAACGGTCGGAATTTTGTACTACCGGTCGACCGGACCGTCGACCGATGTAGCCGTTGAACAGTAACGGGCAGATTTTTTTAAGAGCTGTTTATTTTTGTCTTTTGTGTTTAAAAATTCGTTTAAGGATATATTTTGATCTAATTACCTCCTAAACATCAGTAAATATGTTTTATCCCTAAACCCTAGCCCTCTCCTATAAATAGGGGTGTTTGGGAGAGATTGGTTACAACAACTATTATTGCTAAAAATTCAAAAGTTTAAGGCTTTCAAAGTTCTTGGTTTTTGTGCTAAATTCTCTCAATTTTCTGAAGGGTTTTCAAAAGTTTTTCTCTGATTTCAA
Source organism: Agave tequilana (assembly GCA_038442645.1). Taxonomy (NCBI): domain Eukaryota; kingdom Viridiplantae; phylum Streptophyta; class Magnoliopsida; order Asparagales; family Asparagaceae; genus Agave; species Agave tequilana. The sequence continues at coordinate 90,570 of JAVJIF010013187.1, forward strand.
TTTCTTTTCCTTACACACAAAAGAGCTTCATTCCTACTCAATATTCTCTAAGGACCTTTGTAAGGGAAGAGATATTTGAAAGAGAGAGTTTGTGGTCTTTTGACTACCAAGGAAATTACTTGTACTGAGATTGTGGAGTTGGGTACTCCATTGTAATTGAGATCTTTGTGATAGTGGAAGTAGCTAGAATCCTTCTGGGGAAGGCGGGGAGTAGAGCTGGGTGCTCGAACCTCGATAACATATCCTTGTGTTTGCGATTGGTTTACATTCTTGCAATTCTTACTCTACTTTGCTTGCACTTATTACTTGCACATCATACTTACTTGCTTGCATTCATCTTGTGATTCTTGATTGTGAGTGTTATAGCTTTAAATTTTTATTTTGCCCCTTGATTAGCATTGTCACCTATTCACCCCCCCCTCTAGGTGATTTTCAATTGGTATCAGAGCTTGGACTCTAGGTTTGGCTTAACATCCTTAGAGAGATCCTTAAAATATTGCTAATCAACATTTTCATTCATCCATTCATACACTAGTAAACATGGCCGACAACATTAATCCCCACCTAAATTTGATGGCCTAAATTTTCCCATTTGGAAGGTTAGGATGACTATATTTTTGCAATCACTAGGTAGCTTGGTAGCTAAATCCTTGACCAAACCCTACATAGCACCCGATAGTGATGAAAGTACATGGACCGACTTCAATTTTAGAGAATATGAGGCTAACTCAAAAGCCCAAAACTCCCTATTAACCGCCTTGAATGAGGATGACCTTACACGGGTAATTCATTGCCAATCCGCCTATGAGATTTGGCAACACTTATTGGTCACACATGAAGGGACTTCACAAGTCAAGAGAGCTAAGATAGATCTCTTGAGGTCTCAATATGAATCATTTAAAATGCTAGATGATGAATCCATTGATTGTATGATTACTCGTTTCACTAAAATTACAAATGGTCTTTCTTCATTAGGTGACGTCATCTCCAACGATCAAAAGGTGCGCAAAGTGATACGGGCTCTTCCTTCTTCATGGGAGATCAAGGCCACCACCTTAAAGGAGTTGAACGACAAGGACGAGATGGACATCATTAGTCTTATTGGGAACCTAAAGACCCATGAGATGGAGAAGAAGGCAAGAGAAGAAGCCACTACTTCAAAGAAGAAATCCATAGCCTTCAAGACTTCATCCACCAATGATGACGATGATGAAGACGAAGAAGAAGATGAGGAGCTAACTCTACTTGTGCGGAATGTCAAGAGGTTGTACCGAAAGAACAAGTTCAACTTCCGGAGAAGATTCGAAGGCAAAGAGGAGCGGAAGATCATTTGCTATAATTGCCGCAAACCCGGACATATCATGGCGGATTGTCCGGAGTTCAAGAAGAAGATGACTTCCTCCTTCAAGCCAAAGAAACCGGAGGAGAAGAAAGCCTACAAAGCAACATGGGATTCGGAAAGCGAGTCCGAAGAGGAGGTGGATCAAGCTAATATGTGTTTCATGGAAAACACACCTAAGGTAACCCCTCAATCCCTTGATGATGAAGATGATGAACTAAGTAAGGAAGTTCTAGTTCATGCCTTTGTAGAACTTTCTGAAACTTATGATAATAAGAAACTTGAATGCTTAAAATTACAAAAAGAAGTTGCTTTTCTTAAAAATCAACTTGCTTTGGTTTCAAAAGAAAAAGATGATCTTTCTTCCAATCTTGTTTCTATTCAAAATGAATTTGACGCTTATAAGATTTCTTGTAAGGGTAAAACCCTATTGTTGATAATAAAGAAATTTCTTTCTTAAAAACCAAAATGGTTGATTTTGAAAAGATTTTGAAAGATTGTGCTTTTAACACCAAGAAGCTTGAAGAAAAGTTTTCCAAAAGCACACTTCTCATGTTAAAGATTCTCATGCTAAAATTCCACATGCTCACACTTCAAATAATACTTCTCATGTTAAATCTTTTCATGCTCACAATGCCCATGCTCACAAATCACACACTCACTATGCTTTTAGATATGGTAGAGTGTATAGATGTACTTATTGTGACAAAAATGGACATTTAGCTAAATTTTGCTATGATAAATTGCATAGTTCAAATAATCTTGTTTGGGTTAATGGCTCTAACCCTCATGGACCCAAGAAAATGTGGGTACCAAAATCAAGTCCTAAAATGTTTGATGTAGGTACACACCAAGGCTCCAAGACGTAGGGAGCGGTGGTACCTTGATAGTGTTTGTTCGAGACACATGACGTGGGATATCAACAACTTCACAACCCTATCAAGGTACATGGAAGGTGGCACCGTCACTTTCGGGGATGACTCCAAAGGAACTATCATCGGTATAGGTAACATTCAAATTGGTGCATCTCCTATTATTGAGAATGTTGTTTTAGTAGATGGTTTAAAACATAATTTGCTTATCATTAGTCAACTTTGTGACCGCGGACTTAAAGTTGTTTTTGATGATTCCTCATGCAAGATTTTTGATGTTAAATCCGATGTTTGTATTCTTACCGGTTTTCGTGATAATAATGTTTATATAATTGACATGCTTAATTTAGATTGTTCTACTAAATGCTTGAATGCTTTTGATGAAAATTCTTGGCTTTGGCATAGAAGATTAGGACATGCATCTTTTGACCATATTTCTAGGATTAATTCAAAGGAATTGGTGAAGGGTATACCTTGCTTGAATTTTGAGAAAGACCGCATTTGTGGTGCGTGCCAACTTGGGAAACAAACCAAGTCTTCCTTTAAACCAATCAAGGATATCATGTCAACTAGGCCTTTAGAATTAATTCATATGGATCTTTTTGGACCAACTAAAACTAAGAGTTTAAATGGAAGTAGATTTGCATTTGTTTTGGTTGATGATTTCTCTCATTTTACTTGGGTTTTCTTTTTGCAAAATAAAGATCAAACTTTTTCTCATTTTAAGATCTTTCGAAAAAGAGTTGAAAAGAAAAGGGTTTTCCGATTTTGAGAATAAGGAGTGATAGAGGTGGTGAGTTTATTAACCAACTCTTCATGACTTATTGTGATGAAAAGGGAATTAAGCATGAAACGTCTTGTCCTAGAACTCCACAACAAAATGGAGTTGTAGAAAGGAAAAATAGAACACTTCAAGAGATGGCTAGGACAATGATAAGTGAATATTACCTCCCTCAATATTTATGGGCCGAGGCCGTAAACACCGCATGCTATATATCAAATCGTATTTATTTGTGCAAAAATTCTTCAAAAACATCATTTGAAATGTATCATTCTAGAAACCAAATGTTGCATATTTTAAAGTTTTTGGATGCAAGTGTTTTGTTTTGAATACTAAGGAGAATTTGGGTAAATTTGATGCTAAGGCTTATGAGGCTATCTTTGTTGGATATTCCTCTACTAGCAAAGCATATAGAGTTTTCATTAGATCTTCTCAAACCATTGAAGAATCCATGCATGTTAAGTTTGAAGAATCTAATGTGTTTGTTGAGAATGTTGTAGAGTTTGAACCATTAGGTGAAGACATGGAGAGACTATCCTTGAAGGACTCACCCGCTCAAGAAGAAAAGCTAGATCCTATTGGTGAAGTTCAAGAGGATAAGGAGGAAAGCACTCAACCGCTTCCTAAAGCTTGGAGATACGCTACAAATCATCCTAAGGAGCTCATCTTGGGTGATGCATCTAAAGGAGTCACAACGCGCTCCAAACTCCATGACCTATGTGGTAACTTTGCTTTCATTTCTCATTTTGAACCCAAAGGCATTCTCGAAGCCGAGACGGACCCATATTGGTTGATTGCCATGCAAGAGGAACTCAATCAATTTGAGCGCAACCAAGTTTGGCACCTTGTTCCTAAGCCCCACGATAGACCAATAATTGGTACTAAGTGGATCTTTAGAAACAAGATGGATGAGTCCGGAAATGTCATTAGGAATAAAGCTAGGTTAGTGGCCCAAGGTTACACTCAAGTTGAGGGAATTGACTTTGAGAAGACCTTTGCACCCGTAGCACGGCTTGAAGCCATACGGATGACACTAGCTTTTGCATGTTTTAAAAATTTTAAACTTTTTCAAATGGATTTGAAAAGTGCATTTTTGAATGGTTTTATTAATGAAGAAGTTTATGTTTCTCAACCTCCCGGTTTTATTGATCATGTTCATCCCGATTTTATTTTTAGACTTGATAAAGCTTTGTATGGATTGAAACAAGCTCCAAGAGCTTGGTATGAAAGGCTTTCTAGTTTTCTCATTTCAAATGATTTTATTAAAGGCAAAGTAGACACAACTCTTTTTACTAAGCATGTTGATAATGATATTTTAATTGTGCAAATTTATGTTGATGATATAATCTTTGGATCTACTAATGAACTTTTATGCAAGGATTTTGAGAAGGTAATGCAACTAGAATTTGAAATGTCTTCCATGGGTGAGCTAAATTTCTTCCTTGGACTCCAAATCAAGCAATTGCAAGACGGAACCTTCATTAACCAAGCCAAGTACGCAAAGGAGCTAGTAAAGAAGTTTGGGCTTGAAGGATCAAAGGCTTGCAACACTCCAATGGCAACTACTACCAAGCTTGATAAGGACGAACAAGGTAAAAATGTTGATATTAAATTATATAGAAGCATGATAGGAAGTCTTTTATATTTGACGGCAAGTAGGCCGGATATCATGTTTAGTGTGTGTCTTTGTGCTAGATTTCAATCGTGTCCTAAAGAGTCTCATCTTATTGCAGTAAAACGCATTATTCGTTATATTAAGGGCACTATTGGAATGGGTCTTTGGTATCCGAAAACTATAGATTTTTCTATGACTAGTTATTCGGATGCCGACTATGCGGGTTGTAGAGTAGATAGAAAGAGTACTAGTGAGACATGTCAATTTCTTGGTAATTGTCTTGTTTCATGGTCCTCTAGGAAACAAAATTCCGTAGCTCTCTCAACCGCCGAGGCGGAGTATGTTGTCGCGGGGGCTTGTTGTGCACAAGTCCTTTGGATGAAACATACTCTCCTTGATTTTGATTTGCACTTTGATCATATAAAAATATTTTGTGATAATACTAGTACTATACACATGACCAAAAATGCAAATCAACATAGTAAGACCAAGCACATTGAGATTAGATATCACTTTCTTAGAGATCATTTTGAGAAAGGTGATATAGATATTGATTATGTTTCCACGGATTTACAACTAGCCGATATTTTCACTAAACCTCTTGATTTTGCTAGATTTTCGTTTATTTGTGGAGAACTTAATGTTTGTATTATTGAATAAACATGTTTTTCATAACCCTTTTTGATGTATGACAAAAAGAGGAGAATAAGTTTACATGGACAAAAATAAGTTCATTTGGTCTTGGTTCCATATGAATTTATATGTTTTGTTTTTTATGAATTTTTGTGTTTTAAGTAAATTCTTGTGTTTTAGTTGTTTTTGGTATTTTTGGTATCAAGAGCAATTTTTGTGTTTTATATATCTGTTTTAATTGGTTTCAATAATTGGTGCATCATTTCAATTATTGGTATCTAGAGCATATTCTTGTGTTTTTATGTATAGCATAATTTGAGGGGGAGTTTTCTCCTACCCTATATTTTTGTTAATAGCCTATCTGTTTTGTCATCATCAAAAAGGGGAGATTGTTGGCCCAAGAGGTTACACTCTCCAATTGTTTTGTGTTTTGATGATGACAAACCAATTAGTGCTATTTGGTACTAACAAGTTTGCTAAGATGAGTTTCAGGTCTTGTACCATGTTTAGAGACCATTCGCTTAGCTATTGCAAGAACTTCTAAGTTCCACAAAGCAAGGAAGGCAATTTGCTCATCAAGGAAGGATCATAGAAGAGAAGGCACTAGCAAGGCATTGGATGGCTCAAAGACGTGAAGATTGCTCAGAGGTCCTTAGGTTTTGTATTTTTAGTTTTATAGCTTGTTAAAGAATAGAGATTAGGTTTGAAGCTCAATCACACACGTTTTTGCGCATATACTATTTCTTAGTTTATTTCCTATAAAATATACAAAAATATTTTAGTACAAAATCTTTCTTCTACAAATTTCTTTTTATGTTACATACTGAATTCCTGTTTAAAATAGTTTTGTTAAAAATATTTTTCTTCTCAAAATTCTGTCTTTATTTCGTTTTCTGACCTGATCCGGTCGACCGGCAGTCTACCGACAGTCGACCGAGTCTATGTCAGGCTGGTCCGGTCGACCGGACCAGTCGACCGAGGTCCTGGCAGAATGCACGTATCCGTGTGCATGTCTGTCGGTCGACCGGGGCAGTCGACCGATATTTATTTTTGAGTCACAGTTTGTATCAGTCTACCGGGTCGGTCGACCGATAGCCTGTAACGGTCGGAATTTTGTACTACCGGTCGACCGGACCGGTCGACCGATGTAGCCGTTGAACAGTAACGGGCAGATTTTTTTAAGAGCTGTTTATTTTTGTCTTTTGTGTTTAAAAATTCGTTTAAGGATATATTTTGATCTAATTACCTCCTAAACATCAGTAAATATGTTTTATCCCTAAACCCTAGCCCTCTCCTATAAATAGGGGTGTTTGGGAGAGATTGGTTACAACAACTATTATTGCTAAAAATTTAAAAGTTTAAGGCTTTCAAAGTTCTTGGTTTTTGTGCTAAATTCTCTCAATTTTCTGAAGGGTTTTCAAAAGTTTTTCTCTGATTTCAATTTCTTTTCCTTACACACAAAAGAGCTTCATTCCTACTCAATATTCTCTAAGGACCTTTGTAAGGGAAGAGATATTTGAAAGAGAGAGTTTGTGGTCTTTTGACTACCAAGGAAATTACTTGTACTGAGATTGTGGAGTTGGGTACTCCATTGTAATTGAGATCTTTGTGATAGTGGAAGTAGCTAGAATCCTTCTGGGGAAGGCGGGGAGTAGAGCTGGGTGCTCGAACGTCGATAACATATCCTTGTGTTTGCGATTGGTTTACATTCTTGCAATTCTTACTCTACTTTGCTTGCACTTATTACTTGCTCATCATACTTACTTGCTTGCATTCATCTTGTGATTATTGATTGTGAGTGTTATAGCTTTAAATTTTTATTTTGCCCCTTGATTAGCATTGTCACCTATTCACCCCCCCTCTAGGTGATTTTCACAACCCACCACCAATTTACAATCCGGGTTGTTCATACTGTCAGGCACCAAATCATGTCTTTGAAGAGTGCCCTGTTTTCCATATCCAGTAAGTACCACTGGAACACATGAATGCGGCCTACTCACGGCCGCCACACAATCCATACTCGCAGACGTACAACCCCGGCTGGAGAAATCACCCAAATTTCTCTTGGCCAAGAACAATTCTCCCAGGCCAAATTTTCCCAATAATTTTCACCATCCCACTCATCCAATAATTTCCCCAATCAAGCTCCATCTTTCTCCACCCAAAGTTCACCAATGGAAAAGAAATTCAGCAAATTGGAGGAGAGCTTGAAGGTTTTTATGAAGTCCCAAGTCGCTTTCATGCAAAATCAGGGACAAACACTGAGCAAGCATTCACAGGCCATATCGAGATTGGAAAAATAGATGAGCCAGTTAGCTAGCTCTCTAAGTGAAAGATCAAAGGGTACTTTACCTAGTCAGCCGCTAGTTAACCCTAAGAACTCCAATCAAGCGTATGAAATTCAGGATCCGTCGATCAACCAGTGCAATGCTGTTCACACACTTCGATCTGAAAAGAATGTGGACAATCAAGTCTACCAGCAGAAAAATCCCACTCACGTTGATGCTGCTCATGCTTCCACATCTTCTAGCTCCTCCCAATCTATTCCAAAATGTCTGAGGAGGACATAGCTGCTGAACAAGTTCATAAGCCTGTAGCACCGTTCCCCAATAGGCTTAGGAACAATAATAAGAATATGCACATGGAGAAGATACTTGAGATGTTCAACCAGGTCAAACTGAATGTGCCCTTTCTTGACGCTATCCAACAAGTCCCAGCCTATGCCAAATTTTTCTAAGGATATGTGTACAAAGAAGAGAAAGATAAATGTGTCCAAGAAAGTGTTCTTGGCAACCAACATAAGCAAAATTCTGTCTGGTCCCATTCCGGTGAAATACAAAGATCCCGGATGTCCCACATTTCCTGCACCATAGGATAAATAGAAATTAGCAGATCACTCCTAGACCTGGGAGTAAGTATCAACTTGCTACCTCTCTCAGTATACCAGCAACTTAGGTTAGGCGAGCTTACCTACAAGTATTAGCTCTCTTATATCTTTAAGAGGAAAAACTTTCACTCGATTTCCACGTGAATAGTTCCTATGAATAAGGGGTATGCTTGCCTATGATACGTCGTGAGGCTACATCTTCAAGAAGTTAGAGATTAGTGGGAGCACTTAGTAGAAAGTTAGCCATGCGTTTTTTCCATCTAGAAAAATCACTTTTACAAACCACCGAATCATTCTAAAACAATTTTTGAAACCAACCTGTTTTTATTTTCAAATTCTTTATTTGGAATAAAGAACTTTCTCTTTTTTTGAACAAAGAAGCCGCATCAAGATTTCATCACTCTCCCTCCTTGTGGATATGACCCGTAGAGCCACTTGCTACTACGGAAGAATTGCAAAAGCAGTAACATCAACCCACATTCCTTTACCTATTTTTGTGCTTGCTTTTTGCCGATCACTAACCTATATTTATAAAGAAATAAAATTATATAAAAATAAAAATCTACACGAAACTAGAATGAAAATTAGGCTAAGAATCTTTCTGTGCCTACTCGTTCCCTCTAGCCTCAGAATTTTTTAGTATTTATAGCAAAAATATAATGGGAGAGGCATCTGAAGATCAGAGGAACAAACGCTCCCCGTATCTCAAATGAAATGGGGTGGATCTGCTGTATTTTTGTGGTCAAATGGCCAGATCGGGGGATATAGGTCCCAATTTTGATGTTTCATCTATTTATCTATCTGGTTTCTCGATTTGAGTTACAGATCTGATGATATTAGTGTTGATCTTCAGCTAACTAAAATGGATTCATAAAAATCTAAATTTAAATAGTTTTCATTTGGTGTTTTATCCCTGATTTGCTCTGATCTTCAGTTGAACATTTACCCTCATCCTTGATTTTGACTTAATCTGAATTTCAATGGGCTTTTGGGCTCATTTTCTCTCCTCTTTCATTTTGTAAACGCCCTGCAAATAATTAGATAAAAAGATAATTAAATCCAGAGTTTATTACATAAAAGAATATGGGAATATGATCATAAATATGCAATATTAGTGACCAATTACATCTCCACACCTATGTTTTGCTCGTCCTCGAGCAAAACAAGCTAACTATCCATTTTCGTAGGAATCACGATTGAACTTAGAATGTGCAACAAGTCTTTAACTTCTAGGTTACCCCTATAGGACGAGTTTTGTCTCGTGAGGGTTTTCAGTGGATTACACCCACAAAATCCATAAAGGAAAAGAAACAAGGTTTTTGTATTTTCGAAAAACATTTTTAAAGGGAGAAAATATTTGACTTATTATTGTAAGAGTTCAAGTAATCTATAAGTTATAAGAAAATCGATTTTTTTCATTCCTAAACTTAGTCTCTATCCAAAAACTTGTTATCAATCAAGGTAAGAAGTCAAGCTGAATTTCTCATCTAGTTTATTACTTTACTCTAAGTCATATGCCCCTTCGTGATCATGAAATTTTGAGTAGGGGTTCTTTAACTCTAACTCTTATGCCTTATTTATTTATTTATTTTATTATTATTTTTATAATTTTTGAGGTATTATTCTTTAGTTCCATTAAGCATTCTAGCCTGCCCATGTAATGAGTCTTTAGTCAGTGGCACCCAAACCGGACGGTCTTAGGGCACCGGGTGAGAAAACACCCTAAGGACTTAAGGACTCGAGCAAACAAGGCCACAAAAACTAAGGATTTTATTTATTATATGAATCACTTTTAGGTGTGAATATTTATGTTTTATGAGGCACAAGTACCCAGCTTAATCAGAGGATTTTTGACACATATATTTCTTTCTTTCTTTTTTAAATAAGGCATAAGAATCTTTGTTTTTGAACCATAAGTGTGTAAGTATATAAAGTATGCATATTTTATCAGGGTAAAAAATTAAGACTAAATTACTTTTTCAAATTTTCTTTCTAACCTTGAAATCAAAAAAATAATCTTATTTTGACCAAGTATAAGAAATCCTAATTATGATTCTCCTGTTGCTTAAAATTAACTTAATTTCTTATAAAAAATAGGTCAAAATATTGTTTTCTCTGTTCAAAAAGTTTTTAAAAACAAATAAAATGTTAGAAAATTTTCTTTTTTTAAATAAAAAGAACGTATATTTTGTTAGAACCCTCCCCAAACCTATCTCATGCATTATCCTCAATGTATGAATGAATGCATAAATGCATGAAAAAGAAGAAAGGGAAAGATAATGTTATTTCAAGGCAGTGGTTCCGGTGGTAGTCAGATTGGACCAAGCATTGCTACCCAATCAAGAAAGGTAGTGGTTCATGGAACCCACCTTTATTAACCTCTTTTTTATTTACATAATTTCAATCCCCAATATGAATGGGATCATGAAAGATCCTATCATGAAACTGTAGGATCGCCGAGATATTGATAAATGCGGAACTATCTCTGTTGGCAACAATAGATCTAAAATACACAAGTCAACACAAAACTAAACAAGAAGGATTATAGTTAATCAATTAAATATAAACTTGCAAATAAAGGAAATCAAATCTCAGAAATTGACAAACGCAAACAAAGAGATTTATCCTGATTCGGTCCTTGTGACCTACATCCAGTCCCCAAGCCACCCGCTTGAGATTTTCCTTTAACCTTGATTTTGCAACCCAAAATCAATACACCATGCACACCACTTGACAAATCCCCTTCGCCAAATGTGTACACCTTCTCTTCCACCAAGAGAACACCTTCTCTTCCACCAAGAGAATACCTTCACCTTGTACAACTGCCTCTACAACCAAGAAGCCTCCTGTGTACAATGATCACTTTGAGAATTACAACTCTTTTATCCTATAAGCCTTGGTACAGATGTGTATGTGGACAAGGTCTAGTATAGGAGACAAACTTCAGAGGACTTCACAAATGGAATTTGGAATTTGGTGAAGACTGAAGTTAGAAAACAGTTTTTCAGATTTGCAGATTTTGGCTTTTTGGAAAACTGAGAAAACTCTTAGAAAATCTTAACCTTTGGCCTTTGGACTAACCACCCTATATATAGCTGAAGACTAGGGTTAGTTAGGGTGCAATTTGAATCAAAGGAACGTTGAAAACAGTTGCACAAAAGACCAGATAAAGAAAACTGTCCAACAGTCAGAACTGCCTATTAGTCGACTTGCCCATAGAGTTAGTCGACTAACCTAGGCAAAATTCCTTCTATTAGTAGACTAGGTTTGGCTATAAGTCGACTAGGTCAGTGGCCGTTGGAAGAACAGTTTCAGAATAACTACTTCAAGTCGACTGCAACTACCTTCAAGTCGACTTGGACCAAGGATTAGTCGACTAGGGGAATTCTATAAGTCGACTTAAAAAGACTATTAGTCGACTAAGCTTACTGTCGGTCGACTAATAATCAAACAGAGAGTTGGGTCTGATATGACACAGGAATTAGTCGACTTGGGCTTTTGGGTTAGTCGACTACACATGGGTTTAGTCGACTATAGTGGACTTCAAGTCGACTAACAGGATACTGAAATGTGCGTTTGTGTCAAGGCTTTTACATGCTACTTCATCTTTACAAACCACAACATATCAACTCTCCTTGGGGCATCTTGATCATGTAGAACTCTTGATTTCCTTATGTGTTAGAGCTCCAAATGTATTGCGTCACATAAGTCTTCAAGTCTTCATCAAAATAAGTTCCAACAGAAACTTATTCCCTTTACATGACCAATCCTGAAAAATCATCACTGAGTCATATGGTCTATGCCTATATCCAACAGAGGAATATGATATGATGAATCGGATGATTTGGGCTCAAGAGTGATAGGTTCGAGAGCCATTACTAACTCTGAAAAATCAAGTGTAGGTTCGAAGTTGGTATTGGTTCAATAGTTGAATCCAAATCAAAAAATTAAATTCACATTCTTTTTCCATCAGTGGAATATGACTAATCAAAATTGGTGATTCATTTTCTAAATCTACGGGTATGAGAATAAATTTTGGCTTGAAAATTAGTTCAAATTGGGTAAGGATACCGGAGTCAACATAGATTCGAAGATGAAAATTGAATCACAAGATTGGAGATCGGGGTCACATTCACATTCAAGTTCAATCTCATTGAATGAAAAAATTGCCAATTTGTCCAAGGTTTGAAATTGATCAAGTTGAAGTTTGTGTGATGAAATTGACTCTTGGTTAAAGTCTCCAAGATATTATGATTCTTCATTCCCATCAATATGGCTAGGGCAATTGGGAATGGTCAAAAATGTATTAGGCTTGGCATCAAGATTTGCATTCTTCTTTTGATCTTCACTCCAAGCGTTGTAGTTGGTTGTTGGCTTGGTGTATGATGCTTCTACGATGTTCCAAAGGTCATAGTTGAGCGATTGCAAGTAGATCTTCATTCTACACTTCCAATAGTTGTAGTTGGTTCCGTCAAATAGCGGTGGACGTTGTGTAGAATGTCCTTCTTTGAATTGTGATGAAGGGAACTCCGTTGCCATCCTCGTATGGTTGTTGCCTTGAACCCGCTCTGATACCAAATGTAGGATCGCCGAGATATTGATAAATGCGGAACTATCTTTGTTGGCAACAATAGATCTAAAATACACAAGTCAACACAAACACTAGACAAGAAGGATTATAGTTAATCAATTAAATATAAACTTGCAAATAAAGGAAATCAAATCTCAGAAATTGACAAACGCAAACAAAGAGATTTATCCTGGTTCGGTCCTTGTGACCTACATCCAGTCCCCAAGCCACCCGCTTGAGATTTTCCTTTAACCTTGATTTTGCAACCCAAAATCAATACACCATGCACACCACTTGACAAATCCCCTTCGCCAAATGTGTACACCTTCTCTTCCACCAAGAGAACACCTTCTCTTCCACCAAGAGAATACCTTCACCTTGCACAACTGCCTCTACAACCAAGAAGCCTCCTGTGTACAATGATCACTTTGAGAATTACAACTCTTTTATCCTATAAGCCTTGGTACAGATGTGTATGTGGACAAGGTCTAGTATAGGAGACAAACTTCAGAGGACTTCACAAATGGAATTTGGAATTTGGTGAAGACTGAAGTTAGAAAACAATTTTTCAGATTTGCAGATTTTGGCTTTTTGGAAAACTGAGAAAAACTCTTAGAAAATCTTAACCTTTGGCCTTTGGACTAACCACCCTATATATAGCTGAAGACTAGGGTTAGTTAGGGTGCAATTTGAATCAAAGGAACGTTGAAAACAGTTGCACAAAAGACCAGATAAAGAAAACTGTCCAACAGTCAGAACTGCCTATTAGTCGACTTGCCCATAGAGTTAGTCGACTAACCTAAGCAAAATTCCTTCTATTAGTCGACTAGGTTTGGCTATAAGTTGACTAGGTCAGTGGCCGTTGGAAGAACAGTTTCAAAATAACTACTTCAAGTCGACTTGGACCAAGGATTAGTCGACTAGGGGAATTCTACAAGTCGACTTAAAGACTATTAGTCGACTAAGCTTACTGTCGGTCGACTAATAATCAAACAGAGAGTTGGGTCTGATATGACACAGGAATTAGTCGACTTGGGCTTTTGGGTTAGTCGACTACACATGGGTTTAGTCGACTATAGTGGACTTCAAGTCGACTAACAGGATACTGAAATGTGCGTTTGTGTCAAGGCTTTTACATTCTACTTCATCTTTACAAACCACAACATATCAACTCTCCTTGGGGCAGCTTGATCATGTAGAACTCTTGATTTCCTCATGTGTTAGAGCTCCAAATGTATTGCGTCACATAAGTCTTCAAGTCTTCATCAAAATAAGTTCCAACATTCTCCCCCTTTTTGATGATGACGCTTTATGTGTGCACAAGTCCTCCCCCTGCAGAAGATATGTTATATTTTCCTCCCCCTGCAGAAATTGGGTTATAACAAATAGAGAAATACTTTGTTCTCCCCCTGCAACAAATATATTAGTACATATATATATAACTGTTCTTTATCAATTTTTATATGGTACCTGCAAGATAAACGTTAAATGGTACCAAACATAAAAAAACATATTTAACCTTTAGGAGTCCAAATCCATTTAGAATTTGGTTTCCACCTGTTAATATACACATAGTTGCAAGAATCACATATATCATGAATGTATGATGCAATATATGTATTTTTATCTTGAAAATTTAAGTTCTTAGGAATCCATATAAACTTATTTTTCTTAGGCTTTCTTTTTACAAAAGAACTATATGGATTACTATAACATGAAGATTTTGCAATAAATCCAATACCATAATTATCATGTGACAATTTCTGAAAAGATAATAAAGCATTCAAACTTTCTTTTCCTTTATTAAACTTAGTCACATTTTGCAAAAGATCTTCATATTTATTTTTTAAAACTAACATGTCTTTATCCAATATAGAAATCCTTTCATTCAAAGACTTAGTTTCCTTTTTCAGAAAAATGTTCTCTTTTATAAATTTCTCATTTTCAATTTTCAAAGATGATATGACTTTTTCAAACTCATCTTGTTGTTGAGAATTTATAGATGAACATTGTAATGCATAACATGAATTTTCCTTTAAAAGTTTCTCATTTTCTTTTGACAAAACTTTGTTTTTCAGTTTTTCATTTTTCAGATCAACAAATAATTCATGGAATGCATCAGAGAGTTCAGAATATGATACCTCATCATCTTCAAGTGCCATGTAACATAGATTGACACGTTCAGTGGATTCTTCTTCATCAGATGAAGATGAATCACTGTATTCTGATGATGTTTCGTAATTCTTCTTCTTTCTGAACTTCTTATTCTTGTACTTATCTTTCTTCTTGAGCAAAGGGCAATCCATCTTCATATGACCTGGTTTATCACAATTAAAGCATTTGAATTTACCTTGCTTTAGAAATTTCCTAAATTTCTTTGAGAGCATTGCCATCTCCTCTTCATCGTCATTGTCCGTGTCGGAAGATGCATGGAAGGCGAGTTCTTTCTTCTTTGAACGGTGTTGTTGTTCGTCCTTCTTCTTTCTTCTAACTGCACTTCATATGCCATTAGATTACCGATTAGGTTTTCTAATGTCATAGTTGAGAGATCATTCGCCTCTTCAATGGCGGTTGTCTTCTTCTCCCATTCTAGTGTGAGTGCACGAAGGATCTTTCAAACTCTTTCAACTTGGGTGTAGTCCTTTTCAAGGGATGCTAATGTATTGGTGATGTCGGTGAATCTTGTAACCATCTCGGATATGGTTTCATTCTCCTCCATTTTGAATAACTCAAACCTGTAGACAAGAACAGATATTTTAGATTCCTTAACTTTATTTGTGTCTTCGTGAGTTACCTGAAGAGTATGCCATATTTGATGTGCAGAAGTGGATGTTGACACACGGTTGAACTCTTCTTTGGTTAAGGCACAAAATAGAGCGTTCATCGCCTTGGCATCAAGATTTGCATTCTTCTTTTGATCTTCACTCCAAGCGTTGTAGTTGGTTGTTGGCTTGGTGTATGATGCTTCTACGATGTTCCAAAGGTCGTAGTTGAGCGATTGCAAGTAGATCTTCATTCTACACTTCCAATAGTTGTAGTTGGTTCCGTCAAATAGCGGTGGACGTTGTGTAGAATGTCCTTCTTTGAATTGTGATGAAGGGAACTCCATTGCCATCCTCGTATGGTTGTTGCCTTGAACCCGCTCTGATACCAAATGTAGGATCGCCGAGATATTGATAAATGCGGAACTATCTTTGTTGGCAACAATAGATCTAAAATACACAAGTCAACACAAACACTAGACAAGAAGGATTATAGTTAATCAATTAATATAAACTTGCAAATAAAGGAAATCAAATCTCAGAAATTGACAAACGCAAACAAAGAGATTTATCCTGGTTCGGTCCTTGTGACCTACATCCAGTCCCCAAGCCACCCGCTTGAGATTTTCCTTTAACCTTGATTTTGCAACCCAAAATCAATACACCATGCACACCACTTGACAAATCCCCTTCGCCAAATGTGTACACCTTCTCTTCCACCAAGAGAACACCTTCTCTTCCACCAAGAGAATACCTTCACCTTGCACAACTGCCTCTACAACCAAGAAGCCTCCTGTGTACAATGATCACTTTGAGAATTACAACTCTTTTATCCTATAAGCCTTGGTACAGATGTGTATGTGGACAAGGTCTAGTATAGGAGACAAACTTCAGAGGACTTCACAAATGGAATTTGGAATTTGGTGAAGACTGAAGTTAGAAAACAGTTTTTCAGATTTGCAGATTTTGGCTTTTTGGAAAACTGAGAAAAACTCTTAGAAAATCTTAACCTTTAGCCTTTGGACTAACCACCCTATATATAGCTGAAGACTAGGGTTAGTTAGGGTGCAATTTGAATCAAAGGAACGTTGAAAATAGTTGCACAAAAGACCAGATAAAGAAAACTGTCCAACAGTCAGAACTGCCTATTAGTCGACTTGCCCATAGAGTTAGTCGACTAACCTAGGCAAAATTCCTTCTATTAGTCGACTAGGTTTGGCTATAAGTTGACTAGGTCAGTGGCCGTTGGAAGAACAGTTTCAGAATAACTACTTCAAGTCGACTGCAACTACCTTCAAGTCGACTTGGACCAAGGATTAGTCGACTAGGGGAATTCTACAAGTCGACTTAAAGACTATTAGTCTACTAAGCTTACTGTCGGTCGACTAATAATCAAACAGAGAGTTGGGTCTGATATGACACAGGAATTAGTCGACTTGGGCTTTTGGGTTAGTCGACTACACATGGGTTTAGTCGACTATAGTGGACTTCAAGTCGACTAACAGGATACTGAAATGTGCGTTTGTGTCAAGGCTTTTACATTCTACTTCATCTTTACAAACCACAACAATCAACTCTCCTTGGGGCAGCTTGATCATGTAGAACTCTTGATTTCCTCATGTGTTAGAGCTCCAAATGTATTGCGTCACATAAGTCTTCAAGTCTTCATCAAAATAAGTTCCAACATTCTCCCCCTTTTTGATGATGACGCTTTATGTGTGCACAAGTCCTCCCCCTGCAGAAGATATGTAATTTTTCCTCCCCCTGCAGAAATTGGGTTATAACAAATAGAGAAATACTTTGTTCTCCCCCTGCAACAAATATATTAGTACATATATATATAATTGTTCTTTATCAATTTTTATATGGTACCTGCAAGATAAACGTTAGATGGTACCAAACATAAAAGAACATATTTAACCTTTAGGAGTCCAAATCCATTTAGAATTTGGTTTCCACCTGTTAATATACACATAGTTGCAAGAATCACATATATCATGAATGTATGATGCAATATATGTATTTTTATCATGAAAATTTAAGTTCTTAGGAATCCATATAAACTTATTTTTCTTAGGCTTTCTTTTTACAAAAGAACTATATGGATTACTATAACATGAAGATTTTGCAATAAATCCAATACCATAATTATCATGTGACAATTTCTGAAAAGATAATAAAGCATTCAAACTTTCTTTTCCTTTATTAAACTTAGTCACATTTTGCAAAAGATCTTCATATTTATTTTTTAAAACTAATATGTCTTTATCCAATATAGAAATCCTTTCATTCAAAGACTTAGTTTCCTTTTTCAGAAAAATGTTCTCTTTTATAAATTTCTCATTTTCAATTTTCAAAGATGATATGACTTTTTCAAACTCATCTTGTTGTTGAGAATTTATAGATGAACATTGTAATGCATAACATGAATTTTCCTTTAAAAGTTTCTCATTTTCTTTTGACAAAACTTTGTTTTTCAGTTTTTCATTTTTCAGATCAAGAAATAATTCATGGAATGCATCAGAGAGTTCAGAATATGATACCTCATCATCTTCAAGTGCCATGTAACATAGATTGACACGTTCAATGGATTCTTCTTCATCAGATGAAGATGAATCACTGTATTCTGATGATGTTTCGTAATTCTTCTTCTTTCTGAACTTCTTACTCTTGTACTTATCTTTCTTCTTGAGCAAAGGGCAATCCATCTTCGTATGACCTGGTTTATCACAATTAAAGCATTTGAATTTACCTTGCTTTAGAAATTTCCTAAATTTCTTTGAGAGCATTGCCATCTCTTCATCGTCATTGTCCGTGTCGGAAGATGCATGGAAGGCGAGTTCTTTCTTCTTTGAACGGTGTTGTTGTTCGTCCTTCTTCCTTTCTTCTAACTGCACTTCATATGCCATTAGATTACCGATTAGGTTTTCTAATGTCATAGTTGAGAGATCATTCGCCTCTTCAATGGCGGTTGTCTTCTTCTCCCATTCTAGTGTGAGTGCACGAAGGATCTTTCAAACTCTTTCAACTTGGGTGTAGTCCTTTTCAAGGGATGCTAATGTATTGGTGATGTCGGTGAATCTTGTAACCATCTCAGATATGGTTTCATTCTCCTCCATTTTGAATAACTCAAACCTGTGGACAAGAACAGATATTTTAGATTCCTTAACTTTATTTGTGTCTTCGTGAGTTACCTGAAGAGTATGCCATATTTGATGTGCAGAAGTGGATGTTGACACACGGTTGAACTCTTCTTTGGTTAAGGCACAAAATAGAGCGTTCATCGCCTTGGCATCAAGATTTGCATTCTTCTTTTGTTCTTCACTCCAAGCGTTGTAGTTGGTTGTTGGCTTGGTGTATGATGCTTCTACGATGTTCCAAAGGTCGTAGTTGAGCGATTGCAAGTAGATCTTCATTCTACACTTCCAATAGTTGTAGTTGGTTCCGTCAAATAGCGGTGGACGTTGTGTAGAATGTCCTTCTTTGAATTGTGATGAAGGGAACTCCGTTGCCATCCTCGTATGGTTGTTGCCTTGAACCCGCTCTGATACCAAATGTAGGATCGCCGAGATATTGATAAATGCGGAACTATCTTTGTTGGCAACAATAGATCTAAAATACACAAGTCAACACAAACACTAGACAAGAAGGATTATAGTTAATCAATTAAATATAAACTTGCAAATAAAGGAAATCAAATCTCAGAAATTGACAAACGCAAACAAAGAGATTTATCCTGGTTCGGTCCTTGTGACCTACATCCAGTCCCCAAGCCACCCGCTTGAGATTTTCCTTTAACCTTGATTTTGCAACCCAAAATCAATACACCATGCACACCACTTGACAAATCCCCTTCGCCAAATGTGTACACCTTCTCTTCCACCAAGAGAACACCTTCTCTTCCACCAAGAGAATACCTTCACCTTGCACAACTGCCTCTACAACCAAGAAGCCTCCTGTGTACAATGATCACTTTGAGAATTACAACTCTTTTATCCTATAAGCCTTGGTACAGATGTGTATGTGGACAAGGTCTAGTATAGGAGACAAACTTCAGAGGACTTCACAAATGGAATTTGGAATTTGGTGAAGACTGAAGTTAGAAAACAGTTTTTCAGATTTGCAGATTTTGGCTTTTTGGAAAACTGAGAAAAACTCTTAGAAAATCTTAACCTTTGGCCTTTGGACTAACCACCCTATATATAGCTGAAGACTAGGGTTAGTTAGGGTGCAATTTGAATCAAAGGAACGTTGAAAACAGTTGCACAAAAGACTAGAAAAAGAAAACTGTCCAACAGTCAGAACTGCCTATTAGTCGACTTGCCCATAGAGTTAGTCGACTAACCTAGGCAAAATTCCTTCTATTAGTAGACTAGGTTTGGCTATAAGTCGACTAGGTCAGTGGCCGTTGGAAGAACAGTTTCAGAATAACTACTTCAAGTCGACTGCAACTACCTTCAAGTAGACTTGGACCAAGGATTAGTCGACTAGGGGAATTCTATAAGTCGACTTAAAAAGACTATTAGTCGACTAAGCTTACTGTCGGTCGACTAATAATCAAGCAGAGAGTTGGGTCTGATATGACACAGGAATTAGTCGACTTGGGATTTTGGGTTAGTCGACTACACATGGGTTTAGTCGACTATAGTGGACTTCAAGTCGACTAACAGGATACTGAAATGTGCGTTTGTGTCAAGGCTTTTACATGCTACTTCATCTTTACAAACCACAACATATCAACTCTCCTTGGGGCATCTTGATCATGTAGAACTCTTGATTTCCTCATGTGTTAGAGCTCCAAATGTATTGCGTCACATAAGTCTTCAAGTCTTCATCAAATAAGTTCCAACAGAAACTTATTCCCTTTACATGACCAGTCCTTAAAAATCATCACTGAGTCATTATGGTCTATGCCTATATCCAACAGAGGAATATGATATGATGAATCGGATGATTTGGGCTCAAGAGTGATAGGTTCGAGAGCCATTACTAACTCTGAAAAATCAAGTGTAGGTTCGAAGTTGGTATTGGTTCAATAGTTGAATCCAAATCAAAAAAATTAAATTCACATTCTTTTTCCATCAGTGGAATATGACTAATCAAAATTGGTGATTCATTTTCTAAATCTACGGGTATGAGAATAAATGTTGGCTTGAAAAATTAGTTCAAATTGGGTAAGGATACCGGAGTCAACATAGATTCGAAGATGAAAATTGAATCACAAGATTGGAGATCGGGGTCACATTCACATTCAAGTTCAATCTCATTGAATGAAAAAATTGCCAATTTGTCCAAGGTTTGAAATTGATCAAGTTTAAGTTTGTGTGATGAAATTGACTCTTGGTTAAAGTCTCCAAGATATTATGATTCTTCATTCCCATCAATATGGCTAGGGCAATTGGGAATGGTCAAAAATGTATTAGGTAGAGTTTCCTCATTCATATCTTTCAGTATGTTGATTAAATAACTCATTTATGCCTTTAGCCTATTGACAAATTGAAAAAATCATTTTCAGACTGAATCAGGTTTTTCATACTCCTATCTAAGTCCATAGGTTCTTCTTCTTGTTGTGGGAATTGAAAAATAGAGTAAGGATCTTGGATTTGAAAGTTTTGTGGGAATTGTGAGTCCATCATTTTCAGCTTTTGTTCTTGGGACTTATTCATGGTTTTTATACTCTTAGTCACCTTAGATTTTTCTTCTCTGGTTTAATCATGATTAGGAAATTAGAAGCTAAACGTTAGAATGGTGGTTGACAAATGACTCGGGGAGTTGTATCCCCACTGACTCTGTGAAGAGTAGTGATGATTGCTCTAGTCTTGTTCATAATATTGGGACTGGGGCATATATTGATTCGGATAAGACCAATTTGGCATACTTTGTTAGTTAAAGTTATAATATGCCAGGTTGGTAGTATCCGAGTCAAAAGAGGTCAAAGTGAAGTATGGATCACCATATGTATTGAAATAATTATAGTTGTAATCCATATCACAAAGATATCAAAAAACAAAAACAAAAAAAACGAGCAAAGAAGCAAACAAATAAAGAAAGAAAAATCTAGCCTAAATTTGGGTAGACCTTAGACCTAGACGACTCCTAACTAGTTAGACTGTCCACGAGGGGTATATTACAGAATTTGACCACAAGTTAATCAGTCAAATTAGGACAAAATTGATGGGAGGTATCCGCGCTAAAAGAGACAGGCCTAATTAAGCTAAATCACCAGCCTTCGAGGCTTGCCTCTCAATCCCCGACCTTTGATACCAATTTGGCAAGAGTCAAATTTTAATAAACTTTCCCCTTAGGTCAGTCTCCTATTGAGTCCGAGATATCCCTAGGGCTAACATCTACTCAGTTTTAGTGAGGCTTGGGTCAGTGAGTGAGGAGATTGTTTGTGGGCTAAGGGAGGATAATGACTTTCCCACCTTATCTTGTTTATAGGACAATCTCTTAAATCAATTTAGTGCAACGTGAACATGTGTATGAAAAGAAACAATTAAGCAATGTAAACAATTTAAAAGTGTTCCTATACTACATGCTATGCACATGTACCTTTCCTCCGACATTCTTCAACAGTAATGTGAAATGTAAACGAAATTAGACAAATGCCTAGATGCAAAGTCTAAACCAGCTTTAGCATTTAACAAACATTAAGTTACTATTGACTTAATTCAGTGAGCAGAGTAAGTTATGTAGAAAAACTAAATACTGTAGAATACTAAAATTTTCAACACAAGCAACCTGCAATCAAACAGAGTGAGTAGTTCACTTTGATTGCCACGCCAACTGGCTTTGGCCATGTTCTCCCGGCAATGCAGAGAGCAATTTTGCTCTACTTTCTAGAGCAAAGGCTTACCGTCGTTATTTATGTCCTGCAGCTGTTAGAATCCAGAATTTAGTACCTGCACACTAAAATAGAGAAGAAAGTTAACCAAAAATATAAATTAAAAAAGAGTTAGTTATCATCCCTCTCCAGTAACGACACCAAAATTTTGATTTAGTTTAGACGTGCACAAAAAAATACAGAATTTCAGAACTTAAGAATAGAATGTGCAAGTTTTCAATACCAGGATAGCAAGTGGCTATGCGGATTATGATCCGCAAGGAGGGACTAGCAATGGAAGCTTTTAGTAAGTTCTCTTTTACTTCACTAAAAATGATCATCTTTGTTTTTAGAATGAAAAGAGGAAAAAGGTATGTTAAGTTAAGAGAAAAGTGGTAGATTGAGAAGATGGTGATTTTGAAAATAGAAAACTAAGTTAAAAGAAGAAATAAAAAGAGTGAAGTTGTGATTGGAGGTGATCTAAACTAATGGATGAAAGAAAACCTAAAAGAAATACTTACCTTCTTTAGTTGATGACTTATCTTGGATTCGTTGCATGTTTACCTTGATCTAGAGATGATTAGCGCATAACTCATAAGATTAAACTCAATTCCAATTCACATTACATCATCAAGGCTTCTTCGAGCAAGTATGAAATGATACAAGCATAGGGAGGAATCAATCGTCATGAGCTATCGATGGCACTCACTAAGACAAGACAATACCGATACTGTTTGACTCATTTGGATTATCATCAAAACCAAAAGAGAAAAAGTAGAAAAGAGAAGAAGAACATGAAAACAAAGAAGAACATAAAATTTGTACCTTTTGATTACATTGAGAAACGATGAAAGAAAAGAGGAAGGTTACATCGGTGTCACTCTCAACATAAATTTCTCTCTAATTTACATGAATCTCTATCTAACCTATGTTTACAAAGAAATAAAAATTACATAAAATTGAAAATCTACACTAACTAGAATGAAAACTAGCCTAAGAATTCTTCTCTGTCTACTCATTCCCTCTGGCCTCAGAATTTGCTGGTATTTATAGTAAAAACACACGAGAGAGAGCGTTTGAAGATAAGGGGAGCAAACGCTCCCCGTATCCCAACTGAAATGTGGCGGATCTGCAAGAAATGTGGCGAATCCGCAAGAAATGCGGCGGATCCACGGCATTTTTGTAGCCAGATGGCCAAATTCGAGGGGTGTAGGTCTCTGTTTTGATTTTTCATTCGTTTATCTATCTGGTTTCTCGATTTGAGCTACAGATTTGGCGATATTAGTGTTGATCTTCAGCTAACTGAAATGGATTCAGAAAAATCTGAATATAACCAATTTTCATTTGGTGTTATCTACCTGATTTGCTCTGATCTTCAGCTGAACATTTGCCCTAATCCTTGATTTTGATTTAATCTGAATTTCATGAGCTTTTGTGCTCGTTTTCTCTCCTCTTTTATTTAGTAAAGGCCCTGCAAATAATTAGAGAAAAAGTAATTAAATAGCAGAGTTTATTAAACAAAATAATATGGAATGTGATGATAAATATGCAATATTGGCGATCGATCAAAGTTCCTTTGCTCAAAGTTGTCAGCAGTCAATTGTCAAACATTAGCTTGAGAAGGTTAACCGAAAAGCCTTTCATGATAGAGTAAATTTAGAGAGTGATGCACACTGTTGCTTTACCATATTCTCTAGACTTAAAAGAATATTTAGCATGATGATCTTAGCTAAGATTTGATAAGAGATGGTGAGAAGAGAGACTTTGTCATTCAAGGTGAGATGCGGGTTACCACTACTGTGGATAAGCCAGGAGGCAATCTCATGATTTTTCCCTTCAGAGTAGAAATCAAAAGAGTTCAAATGCTCAGAGAAAATATCAAAACTTTCATTAGGAAGGTCTAGAATATGAGCTATATCATCAGCTAATAGAGTGACATCAATACCATCACCTGACTATGAATAACATTATCCTCGTCTATAGTAAGATTGGCATAAAAAGTTTGAACAAGATTGGGATAGATTTTTTTCATTTATCTCAAGAAATTTCTTCCAACCTAGTCTAACAAACAGATCCTCAATATGATACTTAGTAAAACTAGTAAGACTGATGGGTTCACCGAGAGAATAGATCTCTTAGAGAATCTAATGTTGAATTTCTCCAGAGCAATATTGTTCACAAATCTCAAATAGGATGGAGGAGTCCTAATTTTGAGAATAGCAGATTTCTTAGATCTAGTAGAAAATAACCTAGAAGTCCTAGAAGATCCAACATCAGTTCTAAATTTCTTAGGATGAGACATATTGAATAGATCTAGGGTTAAACAGAAATAGAGATAGAAAGAGCTAGAGAAGTTACCCAAATCCATAGAGAAGATGTACATCTGATAGAAACTCCATCAAAGATCCAATCATAATGCAAGAGAATGAAGAAATCATCTTGGGAAATGAAGAGAAAATGGGTTTTGGAGGAGGAACTTTCAACAGGAGAGAGAAAGGTGAAGAAAAGTGAGTGGGTGGATGGGTTTAAATAGCCTGTTCATGCTATAACTGTTCTCACTGTCGAAAGCCCTATCAACAGTCATGTCGATAGGTCTAGTTGACTATCGATAGAAGGAGAAAAATTTAGAATACATAAGTTATCGACAGTCATATGTCTAATTATTGACAGTCATGTAGAAATAAAGTTATTTTTTAAAAAATTGATTTTAAAACTTTTAAAGTAAAGAATTTTTTTTATGAAATCAGAAACTATCATAAAGATGTAAATTAGTCTTCTAAAATACATAAATTCAATTCACCACAAATAAAAGTAAATTGGTTGAAATTCAATGGTTTTGTAAAAATATCCGCTAATTGCATTGAAGTAGGGGCATAATCTATATCAATATCCTTTTTTCAAAGTGATCTCTTAGAAAATGGTATCTTATCTCAACATATTTTGTTTCACTATGCTAATTTGCATTTTTCATCATTTGAATAGTGTTAGTGTTATCACAAAAATCATGACATGGTCAAAATGCAAATCATAATTGAATAAAGTATGTTTCATCCAAAGTATTTGTGCACAACAAGCACCCACTGTAATATACTCCGCCTCGGCGGTTGAGAGTGCTACTGAATTTTGTTTCTTAGAGGACCATGAAACAATATAATTACTAAGAAATTGACATTTTCTACTTGTACTCTTTCTATCCACTCTACAACCCGCATATTCGGCATCCGAATAACTTATCCTTGTAAATTGACCAGTTCTTAATTACCATAAACCCATGTTAATTGTGTCTTTTAAGTATCTAATAATACATTTTACCACAATTAAATGTGATTCTTTAGGGCAAGATTGATAGCGATCACACAAGCAAATACTAAATATGATATCCAGCCTGCTTGCCGTTAAAAATAAAAAGCTACCTATTATGTCTCTATATATTTTTATATCAACACACTTACCTAGGTCATCCTTGTCAATATTTGTAGTGGTGGCCCTGGGTGTTTTGTAAGGTTTTGTATTTTCTAACCCAAACTTCTTGATCAACTCTTTTGTGTACTTTGCTTGATTCAAGAAGATCCATTCCTCTTTTTGCTTGATTTCAAGTCCTAGAAAGTAGTTGAGTTCGCCCATCATGGTCATCTCGTATTCTTTCATGCAACTTTGGAAATCTTTACAGAAACCATTGTTAGTAAAACCAAATATGATATCATGTACATAAATTTGAATAATTAAGATATCTTTATCAATATGCTTAGTAAACAATGTGGTATCTATCTTATCTTTAGTAAAACCCTTGTTGAAAAGGAAATTACTAAGCCTATCATACCAAGCTCTTGGAGCTTGTTTTAAACCATAAAGGGCTTTAACTTGTATACGCAGTCGGGTTGTATATGAACAATAAATCTGGGGGGTTGTTTAACATATACTTCCTCTTCTATGAATCCATTTAGAAAAGCACTCTTTACATCCATCTGATATAGTGTGAAATTTTTATATGATGCATATATTAAAGTCATTCTTATAGCTTCGAGTCGTGCAACCGGTTCAAAGGTTTCCTCAAAATCAATTCTCTCAATTTGATTATAACCTTAGGCAACTAGCCTAGTCTTATTTCTAATAATGATACCTGACTCATCCAACTTATTTCTAAATACCCACATAGTACCAATAGTTGGTCTATCTTGAGGTCTAGGAACAAGTCTCCATACTGTAAGTCACCTAAAGGGCGGGTGCATAGGTGAAAAGCTAATCTAATGCACAACAATGAGGAATTAAACTAATTATGCAAACTAAAAACTATTATGCAAACACACATAGTATAACCAATGAGTGAAGCCAAATTCCTGGTGAAGAGATCTGGACTATCTCCTCAATATTCCTCTAGATTAAGAGTTGAGGTGCACTATGGCTCTCTTGGTTGAATACAAGTGTGAGCAAACAATCCCAAACATATATCAATTAAGCACAAATATATCAAGCATATAAAAAGATAAATAATATAAGCATACAAGATATATAAACACAAGTGAGAGAGAGAGAGCGAGATGAGCAATCGCAAACACGGGAGAATTGTTTCGAGGTTCGAACACACTTGCTCTACGTCCCCGCCTTCAACACTATGAAGGATTTCCACTAAAATCGATCTCGCAAGATCACTTGGTACCGCAACACCTACAACGAGCTCCCTCAAGAACTCTTGGACCCGCAAGTCTCTCACTTGTTCCCGCAAGAACAACACACGCAAGCACGCTAGCTTGCCGAGTTCGCACCTCTACAATGAGTTCCCTTAAGAACTCTACAAATCGTGAACCCACAAGTTCGCCTCCTGAATTACAAAGATGTAAACTTGGTGATCTCTACACTTTGATCACTAAAAATACTCTCAAAACAAATAATCCTAGAGGATAATTATAGCAATGAAAAGCTCAAGTTTGTTTAAGAAAACAAGGTAGATTGAGTGGTAGAAAACTCCATAAATCTCTTTTGAAAAACTCTTAAAACTCTCTTTTTGATATGAAAGTTTTAGCCAAAAAATAAGTGGAGAAAAATCCTAAGAGAGAGAAAAAACTGGCTCTAAAACTTCTCCAAAATCTTGTATAAAACTAGCCAAAACAGCCCCCTTTTATAGAGCTACAAAAAGTAGTCATTAGGGCAAATCCCCAGGCCAGATGACCGGTCACCGGTCATATTTATGACCGTTAGGGTTGCCGGTCGACCGTCCGGTTGACCGCACCCAGGTCTTGACCTATCAGTCGACCGCTCGGTCGATCGAGGCTAGAGCCAAAGGGCACTGCTCTCTGGCCGGTCGACCGCTCGGTTGATCGGGGCCAGATCTAGAGAGTAATCTCTCTGGATCGGTCGTCCACCCGGTCGACCGGCCCTCAAGCCAGGGTTTATGCACGTCTCTGTGCACATCGGTCGACCGACTTCTGGTCCGGTCGACCGACTTCTGGTCCGGTCGACCGGTCGCTCGACCGCTAGAAGCCCAGGTCAGGGTTAATTATGGATTAAAACTCGGTCTTTTAAAATCTTATAAAATCCCATAAAATCCACAAAATTAGGTCATTGAAATACTTTGAAATCCAAATATGTGTGATCAAAAATCAACATATATCACAAATAAATTGACTTATTTTTGTGATATAGAAATTCATCTTTAAACAAAAACCAGTATTTTTCAAAAATCAACTTTGAAATGAAAAATGGATTTTTTTCAAAACTTGTTCAAATACAAAAACATCATATTAAAACTCATATGGAGCATAGTGTGCATGGATATGATCCAATACACATATAAGATGAAACATCTATGCTTTTGACAATAAACTCTAAAATAAGTTTTGATAAATATAAAACTTAAACACATGACATAGAAAAATCAAATAAGTTTTTCTATACATTTGAACCATCAATGTGTATGAATGAAATCTAAAACACATATAAAACATGTAAACTTATTTTGATGAACTCTATTCATGAAAAATAAAGATATCTTCTTTGAAGCTCAAAATCAAAACGGTATTTTCTAAAATTAAAACTATTCTTATGAAAACACATATAAATTTTTTTTGTATGTGTGTATAAGCTTGAGTAATCCACAACTAATCTATCATTTACATTTTATCTAAAACACAAAATCTTAATACTTACAAACATAGACTTAAGTCTTGAAAATCGTCTCTAGAAAATCTTCTTCTCCATTGACTTGGTCCAAATCTTGATCAATGAGCTAGACTCTTCTTGAGTACTTGATGCGATCTTGAAGCGCGAGCTCTTGAATCAACACGTGCTAGCTTCAAAACTTGACTTTGAATCTTTTGTTGAAGCTAAAAACCAACTAAGATCTTGGTAGAATATATGTCTCTAAATGACCACATGATCATTAGTACTATAACTACATGAGTTAATCATCATCAAAACTAGAGTGAAGGGCCTTTTGGGCCAATAATCTCCCCCTTTTTAATGATGATAAAACTCATGGAGTTATATATGCATGGATTAAAGTTAAGCTTTATAGAAGCTCCTCCTTAACTTATGCATAGCAAATAAACATAAAGATATTCTGTAATATCTCCTAGTCAATGATACTGCATTATTAGTATTAAATATTTTGTCTGACTTTACTTACCATTTTTTTAATTACTTGATTATAGTTATTATTATTAGATATATAAATCATTTCTAAGATATTAACATTGGCTTTATTTATTATTTTCATTATCACTTATTAATATTTTTAATTACTATTACTATTATTATTATTTGTTACTCTTAGTAATGAGTGTTTCGTTGTGATTATAATTATTATTGCTATTATTACGATTATTTTAAATATTATAAGTATTATTGTTAACTATTATTGTTATTAATATTATTATTATGTATTAGTATTATTGTTGTTAATTATTAATACTAGAGTATTATTATTAGTATTTTAATTATTATCAATTATTTCTATTATTACTTGGTTAATTATTATTATTATTTTTCATCATTATTATTATTAATATTATTGCTTGAATTATTATTTTCCCTCATTGATTCTTTTCTCCATACCTATTTATCTAAACCCAAAACCCACCAACCCAATAATCTATAACCCAAAACGTAATCCTAATTCAAATCCTATTTTATCAAATCTTTTCATAAATCTTAACTAATCCTAATCCAAATACTAACAAAAATCAGACCTATCCTAACTTACATAAATTCAAATCTTATTTTCAAAATCATAACCTTAATTAATTCTATCCTAAACTACTAAGTCAAGCAGTGTGAACCCAACTGAAATTCTGATTTTTAAAATCCCTAATAATCTATAAAAAGCCTAAACTACTTCTTTCTACCTCCAAAGAAAAACTATGACCCAACTCTCCCTACCTCTTTCTTTCTTTTCTCCTCAAGCGGAGCATGAGCAAAAGGGATCTTGAAGTGTAGAGATTGAGGAACATGATAGGGGAGATAAAATCCAAGTAAGTAATCTATCTTCTCACAATTTATTTGATATAAAAGGTTTATTAAACATCATGTCTACACCATAATCTCCATGAATATTTTTATACATCAAAACCCAACCACAAATCCAACAGAAAATAACATATGAAGATACACCAACCCATAATTTTAATTTACATAATTTTTCAAATTTTAAAACAAAAGATTTCAAAGAAAAAAAAGATGAAAGAAAGGAAGAAAGAAAGGAGAATTTGTACAATAAAAATAATTAGCTAAAAATATCAAAAAATAGAGAAAATTATAAATAATAGTTTACAATACTTCTACTTTCTATGATAAAAATTTTAGACTAATACTAACATAAATTAACTCAAACGACCTACTTTAAAGTCATTTTCTTTAATGGTAAATTTAGACCCGTTAAGTATTTTAATGGTTTAAAAGCTATTAAAATCCAACAAAAAAATTGAAAATTCGTTTAAACTTAACCTACTAAATTCATTAGATCTAGAGGACCATATTTCTAACTCCCAAACTAATTAATAAAGATTAAAACTCCTTAAAACTCCCAAGTAAAACATCTTTTTAAAAATTCTAACATTTTTTATTGAAATGAACTATGTAGATTTATCGGGATCTTAGGATTTCAGTGCTTTGGACTTGGGATCGAGTTCAGGTGAGTGTTCTTTTCTCTTTCAGTTAAACAAGAATCTTATAATAAATGATTTTATATTGTTTGTAATTTTGTTACTAAAATTTAATGAGACAATACTTGTGATTATTTTCTCTTGTATTATTTTCTCATTCACTATTGTCATATATATATATATATATATATATATATATATATATATATATATATATATAT
Organism: Agave tequilana; assembly: GCA_038442645.1. Classification (NCBI taxonomy): domain Eukaryota; kingdom Viridiplantae; phylum Streptophyta; class Magnoliopsida; order Asparagales; family Asparagaceae; genus Agave; species Agave tequilana. The sequence continues at coordinate 121,169 of JAVJIF010013187.1, forward strand.
ATATATATATAATATATGTTACTTGCTTTATTTCATGTGACCATCTACTTTATTTTACCTGTATGAGTACCTATATCATTTCATGTGATCATCTGACTTATTTTACTCGTGTGATTACATGTATTCCTTTATGAGACATTGGTGAGTGCTCATCCTATTTAGTTTGTTCATATAAGTGTTTATCAATATCATTACTTATGTGGAGGATTATAATTTTTAATTTTAGGCTAGTTGTCGTACACCTTAGACTATGACTTGGAATGATTTGAGATTGGCCTGATTCATATTTACAGACTTATTTGAGATATTTATCGGACATTTATTTAATGATACTTCAGACTAGAATTCATTTAGACAATAAAGATGGATTAAATAAGATATATCTTATTTAGAAGATTGTTTTCTCTTGATGCTTGGATTCCAACTTGAGATTTACATGAGATCTTGATTCGCATTAAAAAGAGATCAATAATAGCTGGGTTCTGATTATATGGGAGAATACCTTACCTTGATTTTGATTTATCATGTAATACTGATTTTTGATTATTAGTTGCAAGTATTTTCTTTGGATATATTCACTGATAAATTATCTGAGTAATGATGTTTATTGATATCAAGGTTTGAGTAAAGAAACTTCCTAGATTCATGTAGCTTGAGGATGTCCCACTCCTTAGTTATTATCTTGATTGGGATTTCAACTATTGGTGATGTAACTTAAATTATAATTATATTTATATCTTGGATTTGACTGGTTCATGATAGTAATTATACGAGTTGATATCTGAGTGACATTATCAGTAGATTTGATTATTCTTATTGATGGTAAAACATGTAGAGTTTGGTTAGATATTGATGATTAATTGATTTGGAGATTCTTTATTAAAAGAACGAGATATTGGACTTGAATTTGTTAGTATACTCGATTGAGTTGGAGTTGACCTTGGGTTGAGGAGTAGACGTAGAATGATTTGACCTGACCTGGTGGCATGTATATGTATTATTGACTAGTTACTTGAATTTCTGAATCTTGTGTTTGAACTTAATGGAAGTGAGAGTGTATGATAGTCTTAATTAAGATTGGATAGTGATGATTGGTTAGATATAGATGAGTATGTATTTTATATATTGAGACTTGGATATATCGATGACTTTGAGGATCTGAGTTGACTAAATATTTTACCTGGATTATTCTATTCATGTCAGCAGGTCATTACTTATTCTAAATACCATGATTTACCTGGAAACTTGACTAATTATACGCGACATTTACCTGATAACTATAATGTCAATGTTACAATAATTGCTGAGAAAATATTGTATACGGTAAAAACACTCTCATGTTATACTTGTTACATGTCCTGTTATACCTGCATCATGTTCACTGACATTATATATCCTGTTATACGGTATCCTGATTACACATGTTGGCGTGGTTACCGTGGCTATCACCGAGTTGTCCCAGTAATCTAAGTGACATGCACATTAAATAATCTTGATAAACTAATGACATGACATCGAACAACTTACCTTAGGATTGGGGAGATTGATGGAGGAGACAACATCTGTATTTTGGGTGGACCAAGGATATAGGTTGCGTAGCTGAAAGAGGGTTCCATTGAAGGATTCCCGGGGGTGACTGGCACCCAGTCCTGTTCTTGTTCCTGTTATACATAATCCTAATTACCTAGTGGTAGGGCCTGGTTCAGCACCAGGAGTTTGGGCCGTGGTCCCGGGTATGTACGGGACCCACCTAAAGCATGGACAATGTCTCTAACCGATCAGTTTTAGTAACTTAGGACCCCGATCGACACTTGTGATATGCGTAGCATAGGATGCGTCTATTACATGTGTCAATTGGTGTTCGCTGATATAATAATAATAGGGTACTGTAATTGATTGTCTTTGCCCGATATATGTATGTATGTTAGACACCCGATGTTACACCTGACTTGATTGGACATCTAACTCTAGTACTGACTAACTCTACCCGGTTGATATATAGATTGTGATAGATACCTGATTGAATACCTGACTGGACGCATACTCTGCTGTGTGTTATCCACATTATTGTTTATTTACTTTATTCATGCCATTTCTTATTTCAGTATATATATTTTTATTTATATGCTCACATGTCATATGCACATGCACTTTCCAGTTTATTCTTACACATTCACTAGGAGTTTTGACTATCTAGATTTGCATATCCAGATTTGTGGCTATTTATTGCTGATCAAGTACTTGGAGAGGATTACATGTGTTACGAGGAGCTGGAGTCTCTCTTTTCTTGACTATAAGTATTTTTGTTCTTTTATTCATGTTATTTCCTGATTCTATCTATATTATGTCCAGTTGCCATTTTTATCCTTTATTCATCTGCTATCATTGTATTAGATATTTATATGTCATATTGCAGTGATATTGATTTATCGTAGTAAATCTTATAGCTTGTTCAGGTTACTTTAGGGGCAGCATATGAGGGTGGGGTAATTTTCTCGCGTACATACATCGCCGACCTTCGTCGCGACTCCGTTTCCGCGTATTTTGGGCAGCGGGGTGTGACATATTCAATGAAGGCTTATAAACTAAGCACAAATATATGCATAACAACAAATATTAAACATGCATATATCTCTCTAAATTCTTCTCCTTTTTTTTGTCAATTCATCAACAAAGGGTTGAAGACAACCAAACAATAATGATGTATATGCGATATACATTCATGAAGAGGAGAGACGTTAAGTTAGCTCCCTTTGCATACATGCATTACATGGAGAAGGGATGACTAGACCCTAACCCGCATAAGCATAATATGCAATATAGACGGAGATGTTAAGCTCCCCCTACACACGTATACCGCATAAGGAAGAGAGATCAAGCTCTACTATATGTGAAATACACTCAACATGAATTTATATATAGAGGAGATGTTAAGCTCCTTGCATATAGGCAATATATATCAACAAATTTTGAAAGAAAATTTTGACACCTTAAAACAAATTTTGAAATTTTTTAAAGTCAACAAAATGAATTTTGATGCCACTTGAAATCATAGTTGACAAAACAAATGTTGATAGCACTTGTAGAAAATAAGATTTTTAATATACTATAGTAGATTTTGATACCAATTGAATGTGAAACATGAAATACATTTTGATACCAAAAATAATACCAATTGTAATCAATGTATAAGCTTGTAAAAATATCAATAAACATTTAGAATTAAGTCAAGCTTAGCATAACCATTTTGTGCCTAAAAAAATGTGACATTGTAAAATAAGCACAATTAAAATCATATATATGTATGTATGAATAATTTAAATACCAATTTGAAATATGTTTCATACATATATACAAAAACAAGTATGAGCATACAAAAGTGAAATATCTTGAAAATCAAGTGTCTAACTCATGACAATCCACCCTATTATGTACAAGTTTAAATAGATTTTCAATAAGACACACAGGCACGATCACCATCCAACTACTTTTATGTTGGTAGGGGTTTTCAAAAGTATGATTTGAAAATATTTTAACATATTTGAAAACTCTACCAATTGAAGAATACAAAACTAGTTTTATGATAATTTTCAAAACTATCACGAAATCCTTCAAGTGAGGAATAAAAACAAATATATATTCTATAATAAATGAAAATTACACGAGAATCGATACTCAAAATCTATGTAGCACATATAGGCTAATTAATCAAAACAATGAGTAAATAAAAGATATATGGAGTGTACAAAGTCATGTAAGAACCATATACATGAAAATCAGGCAACAAAGCTTAATAAACAAAAATCCTTTTCATAAACATGAAAATCATCAAAACTAAAATTTTCACAAAAATTAAACAGGCATCAAGGTATATGTATGTTTTGTCGAAACTAAAAGTATATGTACATATCCCAAATAAAAATGAGTCCATAATAGAATTTTGCTTGAAAGCAATAGACTCAAGGATATACATGCATATCTATTAGTTTTAGACAAAAATAACATATACATGAATCTAAACATGTACAAAAATAGAAAAATCAAGTATAAATACAAGAATCATCAAAACTAGGTCATACAAGTATATATAATGAGTACAGATGAGAAATGAAGCACAAGTACCTAATAATCAAGTGTAGCTCACTACTTTACAAGTATAAACATAAGTTTTAATGAAAACTACATCTAAACACGTAATCACTGCATGAAGCATAAAACAAACATGATCATTAGGTTAAATGCACGTGTTTTAGAACTAGTATATACATAGTAGTTAAAAATAGTGAGAACACAAAATATGAATCCAAATGAACATGGGTGTATCTCAAAAACTATCTATGTATATCACTTGTCTAATAACATTGCATTTAACATAATGAACATTGAAATCATGACATGATAAAAACATTATACAAAAGAATGTAAACATAAATAGGAGTTTAGAGATAGTCACCAAACCATATGAACAGTTCTCTAAGTCTCCAAACCATAGTGGTCCTCCCACCAAACTTCTTTAATAGTGATGCATCAATTGGGTATGTCCATCTAGCTTATGCATCCACCGTCAAGGTACCATCTCTCTCACGTTATGTGAGAGCCCACACCTACATCAAACACAAGAGGTGAAAATTTTGGTAACCATATCTTTTTAGGCCCATGAGGGTTAGCATTATAAGGAACCCAAACATTCTTATTTGTAAAATTTAATAAATTTATTCTATCAAAATAAAACTTTGGTAAATGGCTTTTGTGGCCGCAATGTGTACATTTGTACACTCTATCATTCATATATGTGGTGGAGTGTGAGCATGATGTACATGTGATGTATGCCGTGTAGGATGTGCATAAATATGTGGAACTTATTCCTTGCGAAATATAGATTCTAATTTATTGTGTTTAAATACACATTGGCTCAAAGTGGAGCCTAAACAATCAATGTTCTTCTTCATAATGCAAATATCATTTTCAATTTTGAAAGAAGAAATATGAGACAAAATCCTTTTTCTTATTAGAAATATTTTCTTTTTCTTTTAAAATAATTTTCTTTTTCAAGAATTTATTTCATTTAAAATAATTCTTTTTTCTCTTTCCACCAAAACAAGTTTATTTTTCAATGAATTGTTTCCTTCTCAAATTTCATTTAGTTTTGAAGTCAAAGAAACATTCTCCTTATTTAAAAATTCATTTTCTTTTGAAATAATTTCAAATTTATTTTGGCGAGAATCTTTTTCTTTCAAAACAAAATTATTTTCATTTTTAAACTTTTATTTTCCTTTTTTAACAATCATATTTTTAATAAGCATCTTGCAAAGCAAAGCAAGATCATCATATGGCATCTCTTCTTCAAGATCAAGATCGGAATTTACCTCAAGGGGTCATCCCCTAGAACTATGTAGCACATGTTGGAAGTAGCACTTCCATCATCCGAGTCACTCCCCATATAGTATTGCTTTTGTTCACCAAGGGAGATAAGGGTGTTCCATATTATAAAAGCTGAATCAAAGTTAGCAACCCTAGATAAATATTCATCATTTAGGGTAGACTTTATAGAATGGATGGCTTTTGCATTAGCCCCAAGATGCATGCCATTAAAACAATATGAATCTTTAATGGTGGTAAAATAGACATAAATACCTAGGGCTTTAAAGTACATAAACATCTTAACTTTCCAAGTTTGGAGTTAAAAATATCAAACATGGGAGGTGTCATGAAATCGATGAGTGTTGTACAAATATTGTGATTAGCTGAAATGAGAATCTTTAACTCAAGATTGTTAGACCCAAATCAAAAGCACCAAGCTCTGATACCACTTGTAAGTTTAGAGGGGGGTGAATAGGTGACAAGCTAATCTAATGCACAACATGCAGAGTTAAAACTAATTATGCAAACTAAAAACTATTACACAAACACACAAAGTATAACCAAAGAGTGTAGCTAATTTTCGGTGAAGGGCTCTGGACTATCTCCTCAAGATTCCTCTAGATTAAGAGTTGAGGTACCACTATGGCTCTCTTGATTGAATACAAGTGTGAGCAAACAATCCCAAGCATATATCAATTAAGCCAAAATATATCAAGCATATAAAGAGTTAATAAAATAAGCATGCAAGATATATAAACACAAGTGAGAGAGAGAGAGAGAGAGATGAATAATAGAAAATACGGGAGAATTGTTTCGAGGTTTTGAGCACACTTGTTCTATGTCCCTGCCTTCAACACTATGAAGGATTTTCACTAAAATTGATCCCACTAGATCACTCGGTGCCGCAATACCTATAATAAGCTCCTTCAAGAACTTTTGGATCCGCAAGTCCCTTACTTGTTCCCGTAAGAATAATACACACAAGCACACTATCTTGTCGAGGTTGCACCTCTACAATGAGTTCCCTCAAGAACTCTACACACCACGAATCCACAAGTTCGCCTCCTCAATTACAAAGATGCAAACTTGGTGATCTCTACACTTTGATCACCAAAAACACTCTCACAACAAATGATCCCTGGAGGATAAATATAGAAATGGAAAGCTCAAGTTTGTGTGAGAAAACAAGGTAAATTGAGTGGTGGAAAACTCAAGAATCTCTTTTTAAAACTCTTAAAAACTCTCCTTTTGATATTGAAGTTTCAGCCCAAAAACAAGCGGAGAAAAAACATAAGAGATAGAAAAAACTGGCTCTAAAATTTCTCTAAAATCATGTATAAAACTAGTCAAAATAGCCCCTTTTATAAAGCTACAAAAACTAGTCGTTGGGGCAAATCCCCAGGCCAGATGACCTGTCGATCGATTGGCCGATCGACCGGCCAACAGTCATATTTATGACCATTGGGGTTGGCGGTCGACCGCCCGGTCGACCGCACCCAAGTCTTGACCTGTTGGCCGACCAGTCGGTCGACCAAGACTAGAACCAAAGAGCACTGCTCTCGGCTGGTCGACCGTTCGGTCGACCGGGGCCAGATCTAGAGAGTAAACTCTCTGAATCAGTCGACCGCCTGGTCTACAGGCCCTCAAGTTAGGGCTTGTGCACGTCTTTGTGCACATCAGTCAACCGATCGATCGACCAACTTCTGGTCCGGTCGACCGGTCAGTCGACCGCCAAAAGCCCAAGTCAAGGTAATTAGGGATTAAAACTCGGTCTTTAAAATCCTATAAATCTCATAAAATTACATAAAATCTATAAAAATCAGTTCATTGAAATACTTTGAAATCCAAATATCTGTGATTTAAATCAACACATATTACAAATAAGTTGAACTATTTTTGTGATATAGAAATTCAGCTTTAACAAAAAAACGGTATTTTTCAAAAATCAACTTTGAAATGAAAAACTAATTTTTTCAAAACTTGTTCAAATACAAAAACATGATATTAAAACTTATATGCAGCATAGTGTGTATGGATATGATCAAATTCACATATAGATGAAATAACTTTGCTTTTGACAATAAGCTCTAAAATAAGTTTTGATAAATACAAAACTTAAACACATGATATAAAAACATCAAATAAGTTTTTCTAAATATTTAAACCATCAATGTGTATGGATGAAATCTAAAACACATATAAAACATGAAAACTTGTTTTGATGAACTCTAATCATGAAACATAACGATATCTTCTTTGAAGCTCAAAACCAAAACGGTATTTTCTAAAATCAAACTATTCTTATGAAAACACATATAAATTTTGTGTGTGTATGACCTTGAGCAATCCACAACTAATCTATCTTTTACATTTTATCTAAAACACAAAATCTTAATACTTATAAACATAGACTCAAGTCTTGAAAATCTTCTATAGAAATCTTCTTCTCCATCTTGACTTGGTCCAAACCTTGATCCATGAGCTAGACTCCTCTTGAGTACTTGATACGATCTTCAGCGCGAGCTCTTGAACCAACACGTGCTAGCTTCAAAACTTGATTTCGAATCTTTTGGTGAAGTAAATACCAACTAAGATCTTGGTAAAATATCTGAAACTAAATGAGCGCAAGATCATTAGTACTATAATTACATAAGATAATTATCATTAAAACTAAACTTAAGGGCCTTTTGGGCCAACATATACTTGGTTACTATCAAATAGATTGAGCTTCTTTTGCATAGCAAGTAACCAATAGGAGTAAACCTCAGCCTCATGAATATTTCTTGGCCCTATTGTGAGATAACAAGAAAATTGTCTAAATTATGAACATTAAATCTAATGGATACTCCCTTAGATACTTCACCAATGATGAGTTCGTTTGGATGACTTGAGGCGTACTTCCAATCTTTTAGAAGAAGTTGAACTTATTCTTTTAAACGTCCTTCATTATCATTTTTGCTTGGTCCGTCTTTCGAATCTTCTCAAATGGGAGCTGTTGACACTCTAAAAAAGACAAGATTCCTAACTGGCCTGAACAATATCTAACTTGTTGACATCTACGAAAGACAAGAGGCAGACAAGCTGACGACCAGTTCTTTACCCATCTCAAAGGGACGTATCAAAAAACTTAGACTCTACTGATCCAGTGAAGCAGACAGTAAGCCAAGAAAAGCTCGTGAGAAGGCCCAAGCAGGTCCAGAGACACTAAGTTAGCTCAACACTTAGTCTCGCATGATCCAACGAGATAAGTCTTGCATAAGAAGCCAAAGTTGTTTAGCATCGCAGGAAGCTCCTTCACAGCCTCGCTGCAAGCTAACTTACAACTTCGCATAGAAATGCTCAGTTAACTCCGCAGAGAGTTAGCTTCGCTCGAAGCCCCATGCAGCTGCGCAAAAGGGTAATTGGTAGCTTTACCACAAAGTTATCCAGCTCCGCTGAAGAGCTTTCTTTTAACTTCGCCAGATGCTTCTCCCATCTCCGCCATCAGCTCAATGCAACGACTCCACTGGGTCTTTTATGGTCACCTTTGACCAATCAAATCTCTAGATGAGATCAAATCTAATTGAGATCAAATTTTGCAGCTGTTTGCCATGATCTTTTGACTCTCCCAATCAAGTGAGAAGATCAGAAGAAATCTTTCAGTTATTTGGAAAGAATCAAAGGCGCATCCCTTATTTAGCAGAGCGGATCAAGAGATCAGCACTACTTGCTATTCCTAGCTTCGTAAAAGCTGTCTCTAGCCTCGCGGCGAGGCTACTTTTTAGATGTAAACAGATTGACTCAATCTGTTTTCAGATTTTTAGGGCGATTATACCCCTACTCCTCCTTATAAATAGCCTACCAGGGGCAAGAGCAAAAAGGAGGAGAGGCTCGAAAAAAGAGAGGAGAGACGGCTAAGGATAGGGATCTACTCTCTTGCTTTTAAGAATTCAGAGAATTACTTCTCTAATCAGGGTGCTAATACCCTAAGATCTTCCTCCCTCTAAGGAATTTTCGGAACCAGGCGAGAAGGAATTCCCAAGCGGAGGCAGCTCGATAAGTAACAAGAGGGCTCTACCGACCTTCTGTTCTTCGATTCCCCGAACCAGGCGAGAAGGGAATCCCATCTGGCAGCAGTCTGATTGTCTGATCGATCGCATCGTCAAAGTGATAAAGTGATCGCGGGCTGATCGGATTCCTACCGGCACACTTTTCCAGAAATCTCAAAGGAGATCTACCTGTAATTTTATTTTTTTTAAAGAATTACTTGTAATTTCGTTCCTCGACACTTTTTTGTAAGTTTTCTCCTTTGCAAAATCAATGAAAAATAAGATGGCGACTCCGCTGGGGATTGCATTCTCCACTGTTGAGAATCATGTGTCGCAATGCGACAACAGACCTTCGGGTCTATTGCTGGGTGCAAGAAAGTCGGCGTAGCCGGAACCCCTCTGGTTAATTCTTCGAAGCAAGTCTTTGTCGAGATAGATAAGGCTCTCTGCAAGCCTACTACGTCTTCGGCGCAACAAGGAGGGTCAGAATCTTGAGCCTGCCACCTTCAAAAACCTGGTCGTTCATTTCGACCAAGGAAAATTTGAAGAACTCCTCTCTGAAGGTGGTCCAATGCTTGATGCACGGAAGCATAGGAAGGTCTCGGTGACCAAGGTTTTAGAGCAGAAACCAGCCCTAGATGGGTGACTAGCCGAACGGATTTCCTTCCAACTCCTCTCAACCTCGTGCGAGGCTAGCCAGGTTCCCTGCGAACCTAAATCTCCTCTTCCAAAGCAGATGTGGAGGCCAAAGCAGAAAGCTCTATATGAAGCTTCAGGCGTAGCTACGCCACAGGCTCACCTATCATGTGAAGACAAAGGCAAAATGTCTGCCTACTTCGTCGAGGTCATTTGCCGCAAAGCTAAAACGGTGACTATACCTTCGCCTAATTCAGGAGCAGCAACTCCTCACGCCAACCTTGTTCTTATGAGCAAATTTACTGACGACATAGCAAACACAACGCCAGTACCTCAGGGTACGCGCGAAGTTCCCAGCCGTCAGACTGGAACTAAAGCACCTAGCAGTGCCATCACCTTCGCAGCAAGGAAGCGAACAAAGCACCACAGCGTGCTTCGCCCCCCAGTTCCTCGAACGTTAAGCTCGCTCTTCGCAGTGGAGCTAAGGGATCGTCCTTAAGTGTTGACAGCGGTGCTTATGCAGCTTCAGCACCCAAGGATATTCCCAAAGTTCTTAGCCGCGAAGCTAGAGCTAAAGCACTATCTAGTCCTAACCACCTTCGCAGCAAGGAAGCGAACAAAGAACCACAGCGTGCTTCGCCCCCCAGTTCCTCGAACGTTAAGCTCGCTCTTCGCAGCGGAGCTAAGGGATCGTCCCTAAGTGTTGATAGCGATGCTTATGCAGCTTCAGCACCCAAGGACATTCCCAAATTTCTTAGCCGCGAAGCTAGATCTAAAGCACTATCTAGTGCTAACTACCTTCGCAGCAAGGAAGCGGACAAAGCACCACAGTGTGCTCTGCTCTCCAGTTCATCAAGCACTAAGCTCGCTCTTCGCAGCGGAGCTAAGGGATCATCCCTAAGTGTTGATAGTGGTGCTTATGTAGCTTCAGCACCCAAGAACATTCCCAAAGTTCTTAGCCGCGAAGCTAGAGCTAAAGCACTATTTATTGCTAATTACCTCTGCGGTGATGAAAAGAACAGGGCATCGTCCTATGCGCAATCCAACAGAGCCTCTGCGCTAAACCGCTTAAGCCCGGCTGGGTCTGACTTGCGAGAATTCTTGACAAGCAAACGGAAGTCGGAATCTTTTCGGACTTCTCCCTCCTATTGTCAACAAGTGGGATGTCAGTTGATGACAGTCCACTCAGTCCATTGCAGGCTAGGACCAATCCCATCACACTCTGCCTCTTCTTCTGAATGGGACTCGTACGTCAGTATGGGAACGATGTTCAAAGAGCTCACTGTTAATATGACTTCAAGAAGCCAATTGGAGCCAGCAGAAGCTACTGATGAGGAACCATGGGCTCAGCAATTGGATCTCCAGTGGAAAAGAAATACGAACAACGCGAATCACCTACTGAAGACAAGGTGATCCAGGTTAACTTGGGTAGTCAAGATCACCCTAAGCCCATCTTTATAAGTGAAAGCTTATACTCACAGAAAGAGAAGAATTGATGATACTTATAAAGGAGTATATAGATGTCTTTGCATGAAACTATGAAGACATGACTGGACTTGATCCACAAGTAGCCATGCACCATCTGAACATCAGACCTGACGCCAAGCCAGTCAAGCAACAGCAATGCCGGTTTCGTCCGAACATTATGGAGGCTATTGAAGTCAAAGTTCATAAGCTCATTGCATGCGGCTTCATACGGGAGGAACAACATACAGATTGGGTTGCTAATATCGTTCCCATTCTCAAGAAGAATGGAAAAATACGGATCTATATCGACTACCGTGATCTCAATACAAGCCTTTCCTAAAGACGAATTCCCACTGCCCATCACCGATGTCATGATTGACAATACTTGCGGATTCGAAAGGATGTCCTTCATGGACGGCTTTTCAGGATACAATCAAATTAAGATGTATCCAGAGGATGAAAAGCATACTTCATTCTGGATACCATTGGGGATATACTGTTATACCGTGATGCCCTTCGGGTTAAAGAACGCAGGGGCAACTTATCAGTGGGCGATGACTATGATTTTCCCTGATCATCTCCGAAAAATGGTAGATGTTATGTCCATGATATTTCTGTCAAAAGTCGCGATAAGAATGACATCTTCGTGACTTGAGAATAATGTTCGACATAATGCGGGCTCATCAACTGAAGATGAATCCGACAAAATCCTTCTTGGGGGTTTCGAGTGGTAAATTCCTTGGATTTATTGTTACATCAAGAGGAATTCATCTTGACCCGGACAAAGTCAAAGCCATTCAGAACATGCATCCACCTAAGAATCTCAAAGAACTTAGGGGCCTACAAGGTAGACTGGCTTATATCAGAAGATTCATCGCAAATCTCTCAGGCCGCTATCAACCGTTCACCCGACTCATGAAAAAGGGTATCTCTTTTGTATGGGATCAAGCCTGTCAAGAAGCTTACGAAGATATCAAAAGATATCTCACAAAACCTCCAGTCTTAGTAGCTCCCACGTCAGGAAAATCGTTCTGCTTTATGTAAAAGCTATGGACCATTCTCTCGGTGCTCTGCTTGCTCAAAAAGATGATAATGGTCATGAACAAGCTATTTATTATTTGAGCAGGACTCTGATAGGGGCGGAATCTCGCTATAATCCTATTGAGAAAGAATTCTTAGCTCTTGTCTTTGTTATTCAAAAGACACGACATTATTTGGTCGGCCAAACCATACATGTCATTTCTAGAGTGAATCCTTTGCGTCTTCTCATGACGAAACTAGGGTTATTAAATTCAAGATTAGCTAAATGGGCCCTCCTTTTGTCTCAGTACGATTTGCTCTTTGTCCCTCAGAAGGCGGTTAAAGGCCAGGCACTTGCAGAGTTCTTGGCTGCTCGTCCGGTTCCGGAAAGCTCAAAACTTCATGAAGATATTTCAGATGAAGTCTTCAAATCTAATATAACTTCAGAGGATGAAGTTTGACAGATGTTCTTCGATGAAGCATCACGAATAGGCCCTAAAGGCAAGATCATTGCCGGTGTGGGAGTTGTGTTTTATCTCTCCACAAAATCATGTCCTTCCTAAGCATTTTCTCTGACGGAATCATGTTCCAACAATGTGACAGAATACAATGCTCTACTCATTGGTCTTCAGCTCGCTCATGAAATAGGGATACGCTACCTTGAAGCTTATGGTGATTCAAAACTGATTGTCAATCAGGTTAAAGGCGAGTACGAGGTCCGTCACGAAGACTTGGTACCTTATCATCACGCGGTCATTAAAATGGCTAATTTATTTGATGGTTTTTATATCGGTCACGTGTCTCGATCCCAGAATACTAGGGTCGATGCTCTGGCTGCATTAGCAACAACGCTATCCTTGCCAGTTGACACCAAGTATCACCTTGCAGTGGCGACTCGACACCTTGTCTGGTCTAAACATATGTTGAGAACCAGAGAGGACTATAATATCTTGACGGATCTTGAACCGAGAGATTGTCGATTTCTCCTCATCGACTATGCTCTGCATGGTTTGCTGCCGGATAACCCTAAAGAAGCGGCATCTATCAGGCGAAGGTCTCTCCGCTTTTACTATGATCCAACTCTGAAGACACTTTACCGTCGTTTATACGGCGGTATCCTCCTCCGTTGCCTTTCTAATTTAGAAGCACAAGAAGTGCTTAAAGAAGTGCACGACGGCATATGCGGAGCTCATCGGCCAGGTCCAAACTTAAGGACCGATTGTACAGGCTTGGATATTATTGGCCAACTATGATAGCCGATGCCATCCAATATGCATGGAGGTGTAAGGACTGCCAAATCCATGCGGACTTCATACATCAGCCTCCAGAGTTGCTTCATCCATTGTTACTTCATGGCCATTTGAAGCGTGGAGAATCGATGTCATAGGGCCGATCACCCCCTCCTCAACGAGAGGTCACCGGTTTATCTTAGCAATAACCGATTATTTTTCAAAGTGGGCAGAAGCTATACCACTACTGGAAGTTAAAACTTCTAACGTGGTTAATTTCATCAAACACCATGTCATCCATCGATTTGGTGTCCCTAGGCGGATCATCCATGATAACGGTCCTCAATTTGCGAGCTAGGTATTCTATCGGTTGTGTGATAAATACCAAATTCAGAATGTGGCATCAACTGCTTATAACTCTGCCGCTAACGGCTTGGTGAAAACATTCAACAAGACAAGCATTAAGCTACTCAAACAGTTCGTTTCCTTAAATAAGCAAGACTGGAATGAGAAACTTAGTGAATGTCTTTGGGCCTCCCGAACCACAATTCGGACCCGACAGGTAATACACCTTTTTCTCTGGTATAAGGGTGCGAAGCAATTATACCGTTAGAAATCCAGATGCCGTCATTACGAGTCGCTTTAATGACTAAGATGACAACAGAGGACAACGATTGGTTGCGACTCCAAGAGCTCGAAGCCTTAGATGAGAAGCGGTTACAAGCTCAGTAACACATTGTTGTATCAAGCCCGGATCTCAAAAACCTTCAATAAGAAGGTCAAGCAAAGAGTCTTCTAGAAAGGAGATTTGGTTTTAGGCGTCAGACGACCGATGATTATGACGCACAAAACCAAAGGCAAATTTCAGCCCAAATGGGAAGGACCGTTTGTAATAGAAACAGTCTATTCAAACGGGACATATCGCCTTATGACTTCAGATGGTCTATTCAAACGGGGCATATCGCCTTATGACTTTAGATGGTGATTTATTCATGATGCCGATCAACGACAGTTTTTAAAGAAGTATTATCCTTGATAGGATCCTTCTCATGATCAAGTTAACATTACACCTCTAATCAAGACCTTCAGATCTAAGATATGTAGAAGGAGCACTCCTCTCTTTCTCTGAACAAAATCATACAACCATAATCAGTATCGAGCTGATCGTACACTGGTTGTTTCAAAGAAGAATTAAGGTTACGAATACAGTAACCAAATAATCCAACACCTCCAACGGTTAAGGATAGAAGAAAATGTTGGCCTTTAAGCCCACATAAGTCCTCGACAACTCATCATGCTGAGGAGAATAGCTTGACTAGCCCGACTCAAATGGTAGTTGGTAAAGGCATACCAAATCCGTTGACAGCTGAGGATTTGCTAAAAATCTTAAGGGACCTGTTCCCATTTGATCCCGCAGTTAAGGATAGAGGAAAACGTTGGCCTTTAAGCCTAACATAAGTCCTCGACAACTCATCATGCTGAGGAGAATAACATGGCTAGCTCGACTCAAACGGTAGTTGGTAAAGGCATACCAAATCCGTTGACAGCTGAGGATTTGCTAAAAATCCTAAGGGACCTGTTCCCATTTGATCCCGCAGTTAAGGATAGAGGAAAACGTTGGCCTTTAAGCCCAACATAAGTCTTTGACAACTCATAATGCTGAGGGGAATAGCATGGCTAGCCCGACTCAAACGGTAGTTCGTAAAGGCACGCCAAATCCGTTGACAGCTGAGGGTTTGCTAAAAATCCTAAGGGACCTGTTCCCATTTGATTCCCTCTCCAAAATCATTTACCAATTCCCATCCATGGAATGGTAAGACCACATATAAAGGTATTCATATCCCTTGCGAGATGACGAGTCTAACCTATCATGTTAACACTAAACGTCTGATAGCAAGACTATAATCTACTCCACAACGGATAAGCCAATATCCCCAGTGACTAAACCCCGCTTGTCATTCTCTTTAACAGAACGACAGGTCCACTCAAATTACTATTTCAAGCACCTCTAACAGTAAGTGAATCCTTGTCAAGTTAACATCACACCTCTGGCAAGTTGCTTTACAAGTCCCCCATAAAGCACTCTGATACATGATCTTCTATGAGACTCATTTCCTAACTCCCCAGCGGGTTTCTAATAATCAATCCTAAGTAAACTTTTCTGGTTGTCACGTTAACAATATACCTCTGACAATTTCTTCCAAATAACATCCGAAGGAGATATAAAAATCCCCATGGAGTTAATAATCTAGTCTGATTTCCCCCAGTGGAACTATTTCTTTGTCATCATGTCCAGTTCGTCACCTCTGAATGACAAATTTTGAGCTTGGGGCTTCTCAATCGGTTACGTCCTTGTTACCTCTGAACCGACAGATAGACAAGTCTCACCTTTCAGTCCAGTAGGGACTATTTCTTTGTCATCATGTCCAGTTCGACAACTCTAAAAGACAAATTTCGAGCATGGTGGCTTCTTAATCGGTTATATCCTTGTTACCTCTGAACCGACAGATAGCCAAGTCTCACCTTTCAGTTCAGTAGGGACTATTTCTTTGTAATCATGTCCAGTTCGTCACCTCTGAATGACAATTTCGAGCTTGGTGGCTTCTCAATCGGTTATGTCCTTGTTACCTCTGAACCGACAGATAGCCAAGTCTCACCTTTCAGTCCAGTAGGGACTATTTCTTTGTCATCATGTCCAGTTCGTCACCTTTGATGACAAATTTCGAGGTTGGTGGCTTCTCAATCGGTTAAGTCCATGTTACCTCTGAACCGACAGATAGCCAAGTCTCACCTTTCAGTCCAGTAGGGACTATTTCTTAGTCATCATGTCCAGTTTGTCACCTCTGAATGACAAATTTTGAGCTTGGCGGCTTCTCAATCGGTTATGTTCTTGTTACCTCTGAACCGACAGATAGCCAAGTCTCACCTTTCAGTCCAATAGGGACTATTTCTTTATCATCATGTCCAACCTCTGAATGACAAATTTCGAGCTTAGTGGCTTCTCAATCGGTTATGTCCTTGTTACCTCTGAACCGACAGATAGCCAAGTCTCACCTTTCAGTCCAGTAGGGACTATTTCTTCGTCATCATGTCTAGTTCGTCACCTCTGAATGACAAATTTCGAGCTTGGTGGCTTGTCAATCGGTTATGTCCTTGTTACCTCTAAACCGACAGATAGCCAAGTCTCACCTTTTAGTCCAGGAGGGACTATTTCTTCGTCATCATGTCCAATTCATAACCTCTGAATGACAAATTTCAAGTTTGGTGGTTTCTCAATCGGTTACGTCCTTGTTACCTTTTAACCGACAGATAGCCAAGTCTCACCTTTCAGTCCAGTAGGGACTATTTCTTTGTCATCATGTCCAGTTCGTAACCTATGAATGAAAATTTTCATGCTTGGTGGCTTCTCAATTGGTTATCTCCTTGTTACCTCTGAACCGACAGATAGTCAAGTCTTACCTTTCAGTCCCGTATGAACTATTTCTTTGTCATCATGTCCAGTTCGTTACCTCTGAATGATAAATTTCAAGCTTGGTGGCTTCTCAATCGGTTATGTCCTTATTACCTCTGAACTGACAGATAGCCAAGTCTCACCTTTCAGTCCAGTAGAGACTATTTCTTTGTCATCATGTCCAGTTCGTCACCTCTGAATGACAAATTTCGAGCTTGGTGGATTCTCAATCGTTATGTCCTTGCTACCACTGAACCGACAGATAGCCAAGTCTCACCTTTCAGTCCAGTAGGGACTATTTCTTTGTCATCATGTCCAGTTCGTCACCTCTGAATGACAAATTTCGAGCTTGGTAGCTTCTCAATCGGTTATGTCCTTATTACCTCTAAACCGATAGATAGCCAAGTCTCACCTTTCAGTCCAGTAGAGACTATTTCTTTGTCAGCGTGTCCAGTTCGTCACCTCTGAATGACAAATTTCGAGTTTGGTGGCTTCTCAATCGGTTATGTCCTTGTTACCTCTGAACTGACAGATAGCCAAGTCTCACCTTTCAGTCCAGTAGGGACTATTTCTTTGTCATCATGTCCAGTTCGTCACCTCTGAATGACAAATTTTGAGTTTGGTGGCTTCTCAATCGTTGCGTCCTTGTTACCTCTGAACTGACAGACAGCCAAGTCTTACCTTTCAGTCCAGTAGGGACTATTTCTTTGTCATCATGTCCAGTTCGTCACCTCTGAATGACAAATTTCGAGCTTGGTGGCCTCTCAATCGGTTATGTCCTTGTTACCTCTGAACCAACGGACAGCCAAGTCTCACCTTTTAGTCCAGTAGGGACTATTTCTTTGTCATCATGTCCAGTTCGTCACCTCTGAATAGCAAATTTCGAGCTTGGTGGCCTCTCAATCGGTTATGTCCTTGTTACCTCTGAACCGACGGATAGCCAAGTCTCACCTTTCAGTCCAGTAGGGACTATTTGTTGGCCCAAAGGCCTATCACCCTAGTTTTGATGATGATCAACTCATGAAGTTATGTTTACTAATGATCTTGTGTTTAATTAGTGACAGATTCCTTATCAAGATCTTAGTAGGTGTGGAGTTTCAACAAAGGATTAAATGTCAAGTTGGAAGCTAGCACCGGTCGATTCACGAGCCTATGCATCAAGATCACATCTAGAGATGAGCTCGGTGGATTGCATGTGGACCAAGTCAAGAAGATGAGAAGACTTCAAGGGAAGACTTCAAGAAGATGAAGACTTGTGTCTAGGTATAAGATTTTTGTTTGTTTTAGTTAAAATGTAAAGGATAGATAGTTGGTGGATTGCTCAAGTTCATATCACACACACACTCTTGATTTATGTGTTTTCATAAAAGATTTTTAGTTCTAGAAAAATACCGTTTTAGTTTTTGGTGTTTCAAATATACATGTTTTTAACCAAAACCTTTTTAGAACTCTCGTCCGTCCTGCTGATCTGCTCGACACACTTTTAGTTTTCTAGTCATAACTTTTTATTCCTATATTCAATTAACATGATTTATATTGCATTTTAAAGATGACTTTCAGAGCTACATTTAATATTCAATAATCATCTTCTGATTTAAATGTTAAGAATGTCAAATATTGGGTTGAAGTCTGAAAAACAGTTTTCAGTTTCTGATTTGATACCTTTTAGTATTGTATTGATAACTTTCAATTCCGAATTTATATTGATTTGATTTAAGTTGCATTAGAAAGAAGACTTCATATCTACAAATGCGTCCTATAAACTTATTCCCAAATTCGAACGTTTTAGACCTCAAAACTGTGCTCCAAGTTAACCCATTGCACAGAGGTCGGTCGACCGGCCGGTCGACCGACGTGCACAAAACTGTGCACGTCTGGCAGTTTTGTGCGGTCGACCGGGCCGGTCGACCGGAACTGAGAGCAGTGCTCTCTGTTCTTCTCGGTCGACCGGGCCAGTCGACCGGAGGCTGTAACGGTCAGATTTTTGACCGTTACCGTCGACCGGCCGGTCGACCGGCAGCTCTGACAGACCCCAACGGTCAGATTTTTCTGACCTCTATAAAAGGGGGTTTTGTCATTATTTTGAGCCAAGATTTTAGGAGAGCTTTTGTCCAGTTATTTCCATTCTTTTAGCAGAGTTTTCTCCACAAAATAGAGTGCCAATATTTCCTATCAAAAAGGATTTTATCAAGAGAGTGTTTATTGTGATTTCTTGAGTTTTCCATCAAAAGTTCTTTCCTTGATTTCTCACACTACACTTGAGCATCCATTGAGCTATTCATCCTATAGGTGTTGTAGTGAGAGTTTTTTGTAGGTGATCAAGTGTTTAGATCACCAAGATTTCATCTTGTACTTTGAGGAGACGGGCAAGTGTGCTCGTGGTTGTTTAGGGTTCGGGTGCGAACTCTTGTAGCTTGAGGTGCGGCCTCGACGAGCCGGTGGGCTTGTGGTGTGTAAGGGACTTTGGGAGTCCGAGGGCTTGTAGGTGTTGCGGCACCAAGGAGAGATCCGGTTGGATCGTGCATAGTGGAAATCCTTCGTGTGTCGAAGGCGGGGATGTAGAGCAAGTGTGCTCGAACCTCGAAACAAACCCTTTGTGTTTGCGATTGCTCACTCTTGCTCTCTTACTCTTTTTGTCTCTATTATATCTTGCATTACTTACATTGTATTTACTTTACATGCTTGATATACCCTTGTGCTTAATTGTTATATAATTGCTTGGGATTGATTGTCTAACACTTGTATTCAACCAAGAGAGCCAACGCGGCACCTCAACCCATTCAAGGGGAATCTAGAGGAGTTTGTCCAGAGCCTCGCAAGGGGAATTCGGCAACACTCTTGTGTTATACATAAGTGTTCAATTAAAAGAAGTTTAATTTGGTCAACTTAGTTTTAATTCCGCATTATTTGTTCATAAGTGACCATTAGATTAGCCATCACCTATTCACCCCCCCCCCTCTAGGTGATCTTATAATTGGTATCAGAGCCAAGTGCTCTTGATATTTGGTCTAACAACCTAGAGTTAAAGATCCTACTTTTAGGCTAATCACAATATTTTGTACACAACCATGGACTTCATGTCACCACCCACCTTTGACATCCTTAACATCCAAATTTGGAAGGTTAAGATGTCTTTGTTCCTCAAAGGACTTGGCCTTAGTGTATATCTTGCCACAACTAATAAAGAATATTGCTTAAATGGTAAGAACATTGAGGCTAATGCAAAAGCCCTTCATGCTATTAAGTCAACCCTAAATGATGATTATTTATCTAGGGTTTCTAATGTTGAATCGGCTTTTGTAGCTTGGAACATCATCACCTCCCTTGGCGAAAAGGACCTATACTATGCGGGGAGCGATTCGGACGTTGGAAGCGACATCTCCAACGTATGCTGTATGGTCCAAGGGGATAACCCCCTTGAGGTAACTACCGAATCCGAGGATGAGGATGTTAATATGTCATATGATGAGCTTAATACATTTTGCCAATTATTGCTTGAGAAATATGACATGATTAAAAAGAATAATAAAAATTTGAAAAAGGAAATTGCTTGCATGCATAAGGAACATGACTCATATAGAAATAACATTGCATGCTTAGAAAAAGATAATGAAAGTTGGAAAAAGAAATTTGATTGCATGCATGTAGAAAATGATTCTTTTAGAAATAAACTTGCATGTTTAGAAAAAGAAAATGAAGATTTGAAAAATGAGAATATTTCCTTAATGTCTAAATTGAATGTTTTATGTGAAGGAAATATGATTTTGAAAAATAAGATTGATTTGGTGAAAAAACAAAAAGAAGTTGTTTTGCAAGAAAATAAGTCTTTAAAAGAAAATTTGTTGAAAAAGAAAAGGATAATGTTTTTCAAAGAAAAAGAAAATTGACTCTTCATCTCATCATGCTTCTCATGCAAACATTGATAAAAATGAGATTAAAAATTTGAAAAATAAAATTGATAAATTGAGCTCTAATTTGAGCTCATGTGCATTCAATCATACTAGATTGGAATCCTTGTTTCAAAAGAAACAAGTTCCTCATACTCATGCACATTCACATCATGCACATGCTTATGATGCACATCATGCTCACACTCCCACTCATAAGTATGCTAAGGTGTACACATGTACACATTGTGGCCGCAAAGGCCATCTAAGAAAATTTTGTTATGAAAGGTTAAATGTTCTTATTTTTGATAAAAATAAAAATGCTTGGGTTCCTTACAAGACTAACCCCATAGGACCCAAGAAAATATGGGTACCAAAATCCCCACCTTGTGTATTTGATGTAGGTGAGGAATCTCTCAAAACGTGAGAGATTTGTGCCTTGATGGTGAGTGCATTTGAACTAAAATGACACATACTTGAAGCACCGCTATCAAGGAATTTTGGTGGGTCAACCACCATGCTAGGAGCTTTAGAGTTGGTAACAATTTCTAAACTTCTATTTCTTTTATGCACATGCTTTTAATTTCATGTATCATGTAGCATGTTCATATTTTTTTTGGTGCTTCATGTGGCATTTACATGCTTAAATGTAGAATGTGTCAAAACTTGCATTTATACATATATGAATAGTGAACTACAATTGACTCATATATATTTGAACTTCATGCTCATTTGTATCCACTATATGCATGTGTATAGGCTAGTTTTGATGATTCGGTCATTTATACTTGTTATGCCTATCTTTGATCTTACTTCATGTATAGTGTGTTTAATTCAAATCTAATAAATATACATGTATACCCCTTGAGTCATTTGCCTTCATGCAATATATATTGGACTCTTTTCATATTTGGGATATGTATGCGTATTGTTAGAATTAGATAAATCATACATATACCATGAAGATTAGTATTTTAAATAAATAATAATAAAAAAAAATGATTTTTCATTTGTACGACAAAATGTGATTTATGATCTTTTTGAGCTTGAATGACTATTTTCATAAAGCATTGCTAAATACAAAATACTTTATGAAAAATATATGATTTGTTTTAAGATGAAAAATAAGATTTTCATGAGATTCATGCTTCACTTTCTATTTTCATGAAAATACCATTTATATAACCTTTGAACACTCATCTTTTATAATAAAAATAATTTTTGAGCTTTATGGACTATGCGTGCTTAAACTTGTATGTATTTAGTATAATTCATGAATAACATATGATTTCATGTTTTTGAAGGATCTTTAACTAGTTTTTCAAAATTTATTTATAACTAGTTATTTATTCTTCAAATTTTGGTAGTGCTTAAACATAACTATCTTTTAAACTTACCAATTTTTGTTATGAGTATATACATGATTTACAGTGTTAATTTTATAATTGGTATATTACTCACATTTTGGTTCCTATATATGTATGCCCTAATTTTCAAATTGGTCTTATCTATTCACATACATATATATGATTTTCTTGTGCCTGCTTTACAATTGATTTACATTCTTAAAAGCACAAAAAGTTTATGCTAAGTTCACACCTTATATTAGCTATGCATAAGCTTATGAAAAATAAAAGATTTTATTTTAGATCTTTCATTTGGTATCAATAGGCCTCAACTTCAAATTTGTTATATGATTACAATTGATATCAATATGTTTGAAACAAAAAATTTTTTTTTGCAATGATAACTTGATATCACACATTTTCAAGTGCTATTTTCTATTGGTATCAAAATTACAAATTATGATTGGTTCAAAATTTGTTTTATTGGGAAAAGTTCAAAATTTTGTTTTGATAAAAAAAAATTAAAAATGTTTTGTTTTGTATTTCCTATATGCAAGGAGAGCTTAACATCTCTCTTACATATAGATTCATGTTGAGTATATTATAAATTGAGGAGCTTAACATCTCTTCTTTATATGATATACGTGTGTAGGGGGAGCTTCACATCTCCTTCTATGCATTACATAGTTGTGTTTGTGTGAATTAGGGCTTCACATCCCTCTTTCATGCAATGCACATTGTAGGGAAGCTAACTTAACGTCTTCCTCTTCATGAATGTATATCGCATATAAATCTTTATTGGTTGATTTGTATACCCCTCCTTATTTCTTTGTTTTTGACAAAAAGGGGGAGAAATTTTTTTTTTGATTTGATTTTACTTTGAACCCTTTGTTGATGATTGACAAAAAGGGGGAGAAGTATTTGAGTATATATGCATGTTTTCTTTACTTAAGGGGGAGAAGTATTTGTCTTCCTGTTAGTTATGCATATATGTTTTTTTGTATTGGTTTGCAAATAATAGGAGAAAAAGATTTGTTTTTGTGTTATCTCCATTCATTTGCATACATGTCATGTGCTTCATTGTCATATCTTTATCATTTATTTGATATGCATGAGTTAAGGGAGAGCTTCTTTGAAGCTTTACTTTAATCCATGCATATATAACTTCATGAGTTTTGTCATCATCAAAAAGGGGAGATTGTTGGCCAAAGGCCTATCACCCTAGTTTTGATGATGATCAACTCATGAAGTTATGTTTACTAATGATCTTGTGTTTAATTAGTGACAGATTCCTTATCAAGATCTTAGTAGGTGTGGAGCTTCAACAAAGGATAAAATGTCAAGTTGGAAGATAGCACCGGTCGATTCACGAGCCTATGCATCAAGACCACATCTAGAGATGAGCTCGGTGGATTGCATGTGGACCAAGTCAAGAAGATGAGAAGACTTCAAGGGAAGACTTCAAGAAGATGAAGACTTGTGTCTAGGTATAAGATTTTTGTTTGTTTTAGTTAAAATGTAAAGGATAGATAGTTGGTGGATTGCTCAAGTTCATATCACACACACACTCTTGATTTATGTGTTTTCATAAAAGATTTTTAGTTCTAGAAAAATACCGTTTTAGTTTTTGGTGTTTCAAATATACATGTGTTTTTAACCAAAACCTTTTAGAACTCTCGTCCGTCCTGCTGATCTGCTCGACACACTTTTAGTTTTCTAGTCATAACTTTTTATTCCTATATTCAATTAACATGATTTATATTGCATTTTAAAGATGACTTTCAGAGCTACATTTAATATTCAATAATCATCTTCTGATTTAAATGTTAAGAATGTCAAATATTGGGTTGAAGTCTGAAAAATAGTTTTCAGTTTCTGATTTGATACCTTTTAGTATTTTATTGATAACTTTCAATTCCAAATTGATACTGATTTGATTTAAGTTGCATTAGAAAGAAGACTTCAATATCTACAAATGCATCCTATATACTTATTCCCAAATTCGAACGTTTTAGACCTCAAAACTGTGCTCCAAGTTGACCCATTGCACAGAGGTCGGTCGACCGGGCCGGTCGACCGACGTGCACAAAACTGTGCACGTCTGGCAGTTTTGTGCGGTCGACCGGCCGGTCGACCGGAACTGAGAGCAGTGCTCTCTGTTCTTCTCGGTCGACCGGGCCAGTCGACCGGAGGCTGTAACGGTCAGATTTTTGACCGTTACCGGTCGACCGGGCGGTCGACCGGCAGCTCTGACAGACCCCAACGGTCAGATTTTTCTGACCTCTATAAAAGGGGGTTTTGTCATTATTTTGAGCCAAGATTTTAGGAGAGCTTTTGTCCAGTTATTTCCATTCTTTTAGCAGAGTTTTCTCCACAAAATAGAGTGCCAATATTTCCTATCAAAAGGGATTTTATCAAGAGAGTGTTTATTGTGATTTCTTGAGTTTTCCATCAAAAGTTCTTTCCTTGATTTCTCACACTACACTTGAGCATCCATTGAGCTATTCATCCTATAGGTGTTGTAGTGAGAGTTTTTGTAGGTGATCAAGTGTTTAGATCACCAAGATTTCATCTTGTACTTTGAGGAGACGGGCAAGTGTGCTCGTGGTTGTTTAGGGTTCGGGTGCGAACTCTTGTAGCTTGAGGTGCGGCCTCGACGAGCCGGTGGGCTTGTGGTGTGTAAGGGACTTTGGGAGTCCGAGGGCTTGTAGGTGTTGCGGCACCAAGGAGAGATCCGGTTGGATCGTGCATAGTGGAAATCCTTCGTGTGTCGAAGGCGGGGATGTAGAGCAAGTGTGCTCGAACCTCGAAACAAACCCTTTGTGTTTGCGATTGCTCACTCTTGCTCTCTTACTCTTTTTGTCTCTATTATATCTTGCATTACTTACATTGTATTTACTTTACATGCTTGATATACCCTTGTGCTTAATTGTTATATAATTGCTTGGGATTGATTGTCTAACACTTGTATTCAACCAAGAGAGCCAACGCGGCACCTCAACCCATTCAAGGGGAATCTAGAGGAGTTTGTCCAGAGCCTTGCAAGGGGAATTCGGCAACACTCTTGTGTTATACATAAGTGTTCAATTAAAAGAAGTTTAATTTGGTCAACTTAGTTTTAATTCCGCATTATTTGTTCATAAGTAACCATTAGATTAGCCATCACCTATTCACCCCCCCCTCTAGGTGATCTTATACTATTTCTTTGTCATCATGTCCAGTTCGTCACTTCTGAATGACAAATTTTGAGCTTGGTGGCTTCTCAATCGGTTATGTCCTTGTTACCTCTGAACCGACGGATAGCCAAGTCTCACCTTTCAGTCCAGTAGGGACTATTTCTTTGTCATCATGTCCTTCGTCACCTCTGAATGATAAATTTCGAGCTTGGTGGCTTCTCAATCGATTATGTCCTTGTTACCTCTGAACCGACAGATAGCCAAGTCTCACCTTTCAGTCCAGTAGGGACTATTTCTTTGTCATCATGTCCAGTTCGTCACCTTTGAATGACAAATTTTGAGCTTGGTGGCTTCTCAATCGGTTATGTCCTTGTTACCTCTGAACCGACAGATAGCCAAGTCTCACCTTTCAGTCTAGTAGGGACTATTTCTTTGTCATCATGTCTTGTTCGTCACCTCTGAATGATAAATTTCGAGCTTGGTGGCTTCTCAATCGGTTATGTCTTTGTTTCCTCTGAACTGACAGAGAGCCAAGTCTCATCTTTCAGTCCAGTAGGGGCTATTTCTTTGTCATCATGTCCAGTTCGTCACCTCTGAATGACAGATTTCAAGCTTGGTGGTTTCTCAATCGGTTACGTCCTTGTTACCTCTGAACCGACAGATAGCCAAGTCTCACCTTTCAGTCCAGTAGGGGCTATTTCTTTGTCATCATGTCCGGTTCGTCACCTCTGAATGACAAATTTTGAGCTTGGTGGCTTCTCAATCGGTTTCGTCCTTGTTACCTCTGAACTGATAGATAGCCAAGTCTCATCTTTCACTCCAGTAGGGACTATTCTTTTGTCATCATGTCCAGTTCGTCACCTCTGAATGACAGAAATTTCGAGCGTGGTGGCTTCTCAATCATTATGTCCTTGTTACCTCTGAACAGACAGATAGCCAAGTCTCCGTTTTTGCTTACTGTTATGTCCAGTTCGTCACCTCTGAACAGTAAACACCTCGAGTTTGGTAAACCCTAATCGGTCATGTCCAGTCTGCCACCTCTGAACCGATGGATATCCAATCTCATCTTTCAGTCCGGTAGGGACTATTTCTTTAATATGTAACTAACCCTATCAGTTTATCGCTGCTGATTAGATTAGTTATACCATTTCCTTTTAAGGATTGCAATACAACTTGAAAGTGAGAACTGAAAAGTTCTTGAAGTGTCAAACTAAGAAGAAAGAAGAAGAAGAGATTTGTGTACTCTGAAAATTCAAAGAGAAGTAATTCTTTCTCTGTCAGCCCAATCGGGCTTTTATAGGCTGATGATTACCTAAATTTTGCCTCCTCGAGAGGAGCGCAGGAGGTCGTTTCAAATTAATTTGAAACGGCGCCTAAATCGCCTTCCCGAGAAATATTACTTCAGCCCCGCTAAGGGCTAACTCCGCCATGAGTTCAACGTTGACTTCGCGCGACGCTTGAGTAACTTTGCTGAGAAACGTGCCTTCGTTCCGCTAAAAGCACATCTCTAGCTTCGCAGAAATTCCATGCTAGCTTCGCCAGAAACTTGCTCCTGACTTAGTTGGAAATCTGTCTTCAGCTTCGCTGGAAGCTTAGCTCAGCTAAGAGTTTTCATTTCCTCCTAAGGAAAAGACTTACCTAAATTAGTCCACTTCATGTATTCTCAAATCAAAAAGGAGGGAAACAAAGCAGATAAGCAAAATATAAACATTTTTATTGATTCAAAAGGGAAGATACATTGACACTACATCAAGGTGGTCTTTCGTACAACCGAATCATTGCTCCAAAGGCATACAAGTTATCCTATCTACTTCCAAGGTGATAAGCCAAACAACTGGACACGAAAGGCCTTCCTCCTGTACAAGGCCGTAATCCTTCGCTTAATGGCAGATTTTGTCATCAAGAAGCTGTTGATGAAAATTGGCAAAGGACTGGTTGCCACCAGAAAGCCAGATCTTCTTTGATCAAAATTGGCAAAGGAAGGATCCGAAACCTTACAGGTGACGTTCGCCTTCCCGAAGTGGATCATCTCGGATAAGCGACTACCAGTCCCGTCTCGAAGTGGATCACCTCGGATAAGCAACTGCCAACCTCTTCTTGGAACACGCATCAGCTGCTCTAGTATGTTCCTCCTGCTTAAGATCAAATTTTCAACTTGAAGATCAAGAGGCAAGTTTCTGTTCTCTTTCATCAAGACAAAAGACTGACGGGCACAGTTCACTGCAATGCAAACTGGAAACAGATTAGCATTAAATCAAAGAGAAAACTGTAGAGATGAAATGCTAAGTCAAATTCTTTGGGCGAAGCAATTCATATCCAATCCAGTGGTGCTTCAGTTAAGCAGAGGATAGCCTCCCTTGCACAATAATGATGGACTAGCTCAGCATAAGCCAAGTCTTAGCTCCGTCTAAGGTAGTTAGGCTGAAGAAGCCTCAAAAAGGGCCAAGTCCTAGCCTCGCCTATATGGCTAAGCCAGACTGGTCCAGAGGGACGCAGTCTTAGCCCCACCTATATGGCAAGACTGGCTCAACCTCGAAGAGACTAAGTCCCAATTCTTGCTTATGTAGCGGATTTAACAGGTAGATTCAATAGATCAAGACAGGAACTCTGCATGAAAAAGTCTTTCCTGATCAAGCAAAAACAATAGCTTCGCCGAGAAGCTGGAAAATAGGGTCGAAACCCTTTTCTGAAAGTCAGCCAAATGCAAAGATCCAAGAATTTAATCCCTAAGATAGCTGGTAAAGCTAAGGGAGATGAACCCCCTGAAAGTCATCGGATGACCGAGACTTACCAGCTCTTGGCCGGTTAGTGACCAGAGTGGGCGCCCCCACTATTTCAGAGATCTGAGTCTCCTTTCCTGGGCAACGAGGGGATGTCATGGACACACTTTTCAGAAAGAGAAAAGTATGTTTCTCTGAAGAGGACTTCAAGTGTCCTTTTTATAGGCCTCATGGCCTGACCACGCCGCTGCCGCTGCTTCAAGCCTAGAAGCACGGGCGAAGTTAAAGCGTTTAATGCTTAGCCTTGAGGAAAGGAACAATCTCCCTCGTTAAAAGCAAGAGAGTTTATTCTAACCTCGGAAAAGGGAGCAATCCCTCTCGTAACTAGCCGAAAAGCAGTTAGCCTCGGGAAAGGAACGTCGTTCCAAACACCGAGTTAACGCAAAGCTATCCAGACGCAAAGCTACCTAGAATCGCGAATCTACGCGGTTCCTCGGCGAACTTATTCTAATCTAGAAGCAGGATTGAAAGCGGAGCTGAACTCAACCATTATGGCGACGTTCGCATTTCGCATATCATCAATCAAAGCAGTTCAAAGTATTTTGGAGTCTGAACCATTCCATTGCAGACTCACAAAAACTTTAAAGGAGCTCTTGTTGACACTATAAAAAAGACAAGATTCCTAACTGGCCTGACAATATCTAACTTGTTGACATATACAAAAGACAAGCGGCAGACAAGCTGACGACCAGTTCTTTACCTATCTCAAAGGGACGTATCAAATAACTTGGATTCTACTGATCCAGTGAAGCAGACAGTAAGCCAAGAAAAGCTCATGAGAAGGCCCAAGCAGGTCCAGAGACACTAAATTAGCTCAACACTTAGTCTCGCACGAGCCACAAAATAAGTCTCGCATAAGAAGCCAAGTTGCTTAGCATCGCAGGAAGCTCCTTCACAGCCTCGCTGCGAGCTAACTTACAACTTCGCACAAAATGCTCAGTTAACTCCGCAGAGAGTTAGCTTCACTCAAAGCCCCATGCAGCTGCGCAAAAGGTAATTGGTAGCTTCGTCACAAAGTTATCCAGCTCCGCTGAAGAGCTTTCTTTTAACTTCGCCAGATGCTTCTCCCAGCTCCGCCTGAACTCAACGCAACGACTCCGCTGCGGGTCTTTTATAGTCAACTTTGACCAATCAAATCTCTAGATGAGATCAAATCTAATTGAGATCAAATCTAAGTAAGATCAAATTTGGCAGTTGTTTTCCATGATCTTTTGACTCTCCCAATCAAGTGAGAAGATCAGAAGAAATCTTTCAGTTATTTAGAAAGAATCAAGGGCGCATCCCTCATTTAACAGAACGATCAGAGACTAGCACTACTTGTTATTCCTAGCTTCGCAAAAGCTGTCTCTAGCCTCGCTGCGAGGCTACTTTCCAGATGTAAAACAGATTGACTCAATCTGTTTTCAGATTTTCTGGGCGATTATGCCCTTCTCTCCTCCTTATAAATATCCTACCAGGGGCAAGAGCAAAAAGGAGGAGAGGCTCAAAAAAAGAGGGAGAGACGGCTAAGGACAGGGATCTACTCTCTTACTTCCAAGAATTCAGAAAATTACTTCTCTAATCAGGGTGCTAATACCCTAAGTTCTTCTTCTCCCTCTCAAGGAATTTTTAGAATCAGGCGAGAAGGAATTCCCAAGCAGACGCAGCTCGAGAAGTAACAAGAGGGCTCTACTGACCTTCTGTTCTCCAATTCCCTGAACCAGGCCAGAAGGGATCCCATCAGGCAGCAGTCTGATTGTCTGATCGATCGCATCGTCAAAGGGATAAAGTGATCGCGTGCTGATCAGATTCCTACCAGCACACTTTCCCAGAAATCTCAGAGGAGATCTAC